>JBBPTO010000486.1:0-29125 GCA_038094155.1 Pulveroboletus cf. aberrans
CTCCCCGTCCGTCCATGTCGTCCCGTCCCCCACCCTCGACGAACAACGCTCCGCCGCTCTCACCCTACGCACACATCATTCCAAGTCCGAGCGTTCACTCTCCCGCACCGTTTGACTGGCTCCACTTTGAAGGCCGGAGTGTGCGCACCACCATCGCCAACCTCGTCGGCGTAGACGGTCTCGCCCGCGAACGAAAATGGCGTTCCCACTGTGTCATTTCCGTCGACTTGGGCCGACGCGCCCGGGAAGGCGTCGAAGTAGTTCGTCCCTCTCAAACTGCCACCCTGTTCGCGTCACTAACACTAGGACAGCTCATCCCACACGCCGACGTCATTTTCCTCAGCACGACCACCTTTGCATCGGCCACTACGAATCAGCCCGGGCAGTCCAACCCATCCTCGTCCGGCGCCGCACCCAGCCCCCGCGCGATCCTCCTCTCTCTCGCCCGTCACGCCTCCGCACATGCACTCCTCGTCCTCAACGCCGGCCGCGACGGTGCGGCCCTCCTCAGCCTCCCCACTTCCGAGTATCTCCAATCCTCAGGCTGGTCCCCACCACCCGCCACAAGCATCCATCGCCCGACACCCCGCCCCGCCCTCAGCGTGTCCACCACGGCATCCAACGGCACTAGCACGACGCAGCACACCTGGGACGGCGTCGAGAGCGTCCGTTCCGGATCAGACTTTTGGGCGGCAGGCGCAGACGCGTCGTTTTCGTCAAAGGACAGCGCATATACGCAGCAAGGTGAGCGACCGCATCGGCGCTACCCGAGCGGGGAGTCGTTTCATCCCATGGACGATGATGACGAAGAGGACCAAGGCGAAGACGGCAGAGGTGGCAATGGGGAAGGGGAGGGCGAGGATGGACGGCAGACGCCGCAGCCACAGTCGGAACATGCACGGCAGGTGCAGACGGGGAAGGAGCCGTTGGACGACGAGGGGGCGCACGCGGCGTTTGTGGCGGGGATGATATGGGCACTCAGTCGTCGCATATTGCCCGGCCCGCCGTATGTGCCTGGTCACAGACAGAACGGGGAGACCAAGGGCAAAGACGTGACGGGTGACGTCGGTATTCGGTGGCGGCTGGACGAATGTTTGAGGTGCGTTTCCGAGATCCTCCCCTTGACGAAGGGGACTAATAGTCGACTAGGTTTGCCACCGAGCTCGCGTGTCGGAAGGCACATACCAAAATCGACACCGTTGGCAGTGCTAGCTTGGCGTCCTCTGGGTACGCCAAGGAAAGCAGCGAATGGGACGGGCTTGGGGAGGCAATGCGGAGGGCTGGTTGGTTCAATTAGAGGTGACCCAAACATGCAATGACCTTCACGCCCTCAACGACCCGACGCCCTCGTGAATATATCCCACCAAAAAACTCGACAGATGGATCTCGTACACTAGGTTTGATTCAATCATCTCGAGATGCCTAATCCGAAACGACGACTATTTTCTTACGACTCACGGTAGATACCACACGAGACACAACATACCATAACAACGCTTCTACGATCTGTTCAGACCCGAGCTCCGTACACATCTTTAGGCTCAATGCCAGCCTGGCCCTTGCGCGCATTCGCCTGGGCCCATCTGATGGACGATCAGCACGTGGAAACACGACCGCCGGATCAGAACTCACTTTTTGATCCGGATGCTCTCGATCTGGATGAACCCGGTTGTGTCGGTCGGCTCGAACCCACCGAGCTCGTCCATCGACGACTGGTGCTCGTCGTATAGACCCTGTCCGCGTATCAACGTCCACCCCGGTCTCGCAACACCAACGACGCCGTGCTCACCTCGTCCGAGTACCGACCCTCGACGATGACGTTGCCTTTGAGAAGCTTGAGACGCACCACCCCGTTCACAGTCCTCTGACTCGCCGGAATGGCGCTCGTCAAAAACTCGCGCTCGGGTGTGAAGAAGTGGCCGTTGTACAGGATTCGACTGAGCCCGACGGTGACGAACTGGTCCCGGAGGGCGCGGACGTTACGATCGAGGGTGAGCCCTTCGAGATCCATGTGCGCGACGCGGAGGATGGTCGCACCCGGGGATTCGTAACACCCACGGGACTTGACGCCGATGAAGCGGTTCTCGACGATGTCGATCCGACCGATGCCGTGTTTGCGCGCGAGGGCGTTGAGCGCGAGGAAGATCTCGACGGCATCGGTGTATGTCGTGTCGGCGGCGGTGACCTTGACCGGGAGACCGGTCTTGAACTCAATGGTGATGTGATCGGAGTGGGAGGGTGCGTTTTCGATGGACTGGGTAAGTTTCCACATGTCTGCGGGCGGGGTGGTGTTGGGGTCTTCGAGGATCCCGGCTTCGTAGGAGATGTGGAACATGTTTTCGTCCGTCGACCAGGGTTTGGCGGCGGTCTGTTGGACGGGGATCAGTTTCTCTGCGGCGTACACGAGGAGGGCTTGACGGCCCGGGAAGCGATTGTAAAACACTGCGATACGAGTTGGCGAATTTCGAGATCAGAAAAGGGAAGCGTACCAGGGAGGCGCCATGGGGCGATGACTTTGATGTCGGGCTTGAGACCGTAGAAGGCAAGCTCGAAACGGACTTGGTCATTGCCCTTGCCCGTGCAGCCGTGTGCGACGTAACTCCAAGACAGGTTAGTGAGGAGTCGCACGTGGGTGTATGGTGGATGCTTACTCGCATCCTTCCCTCTCCGCGACAGCGATCATACCACGTGCAATGACTGGGCGTGCAAGCGAGGTACCGAGCAGGTACACGTTCTACCATGGCCGTCTGTCAGATCGCGGTCAACGGTCAAAAGTAGAGCTCGAACCTCGTAGATGCAGTTGGCTTGAACGGCAGGATAGATCAGTTCGGTGACAAACTCGCGCCGCATGTCCTTTCCATTCGAGGGTGTGCATCAGCGTGCGATACAGCAGCGATCGAGATACCTCTTTGATGAATTTCGTGGCCCCGGATTTGATGGCCTTTGCCTCGGCGGCAGCAAAGTCCTGCTATCGCGATAAGTACGTGCGGAGATGTGCACGCGATGGACGTGCACTCGCCTCTTCTTGGCCGACGTCGGCCATGAAGGCGAGCACGTCATATCCTTGCTCGACGAGCCATGCGAGAATGCAAGATGTGTCTATCGATCCGCCGATCCGAGTCAGATGTCCGTGCATAGGATGCAGGATCGCCAGTAAGACACACCTAGTCCGCCAGAGTACGCGAGCAAGACGCGGCCCGATGTCGAGGATGCCATGGTTTTCGAGCGAGGATGTGAAAGCGAAGAGATCAGATCAATTTACTCTCAAGGTATAAATCCACCGAGCCGAGTTGTCACGTGTGCCTAGATGACATCGTCACCATGAGAACTCGACGCTTAGCCCGAGTCGATCGCATTCGACGTCCAGTTGACCACTTACACGCTATACTCCATCCGACGAGGATACGTGATGTGGCTCCGCTCTTACTCCTACATAATGGTGACATTTATGCCAATTCGTCTTTCGAACATATTCCACTATCATTACGTCAGTGCTCTGTCATGGGAGAGTACCTGCACGCTTCCTAGGTCGTGATTTGTCACGAGACATTGCTAGTTCTCACGATAACCCCATCCACCTTCTGGACTTGAACTTGAACCCACCTGGGCCGCTGTTCACTCGCAGGACACCAATCTCTCAAAGATGAGCAGTGAATTATAACGGTTAAAGATACTTATAAAGCGAAGAAATTTACGGGATATTCTGAATGTAGGTTCGCCCACATTCCTGACACATCCGGAACGTGTTACTACATGACCGCCGTCCTCCTTTCATGGGAAAGTTCCATATGTGCTTCCCCCATTCTACAGGGAAATTTTGCAACACGAGGACACGCTAACAATCGACATGCTGTGATAGTGAGAATTCATCTGCACATAGCACGTTGATCTCTGCTTGACGTGTCATGGCTGCGCTACAAATGGTGTAGCATCGCTCCACCGGCGATCGTACTGTATCACCGACCACAGGAACGTCACCTCCTACTAAGTGCCCACTTAGGAATGACTCCGGACTGCGGGTGGTAATAGTTGAGAAGCCTGGAAGTTGGAAGCGCGAAAATGACCGAAGTCACCTTGAGCTTAGAACGAAATTCTAGAAATATGACTTGCCGGCGCAGTAAATGGAGTGGGTGGAAGCGAACGTAAAGTAATATTTAGTGCCCTCTGAAACGCTGATTCCGGGTTCACCAGCGCGGTGGCTGTGCTGCACCCCCCTTGATTGATGCTATCCATTACTGTAACAGATCCGTAATCTTTCCTTACGGACATGAACATTTCGATAATCCACTAGTTTACTGGCACAGGTGTTGCAAAAGACAATAGCCAACGACTCCGAAATTGATGATATTATGTCGTATCCCCGTCGAGTATCGTCCTCTTATAAACAATGCTCATACGAGAACTAGAAGCGCATCCGTCAACTCTAAAATCATGTCTTCTCGTCTACTGTTCGGACTGTCCGAAATTCAAAATGATAATTATACTTCTCGTATGATCATTCATTCTTGCAGGGGGCCAGATGATAACACAGACTTCTCGCAGTTGCCTGGCTGACTGCAGTTGCATATGATTACGGTGAATTTCTGCTTTTTTCCATCCAGTGATGCGCTTCACCGACCATCTCCATTATCAGTTATTACATTTTCAAATGAGGTATGATCCACCTCTGGTCCTCTGCTCAATCGCAATGACTTATCCAAGTATTAGATAGAATATATCTGGGTCAGAGCCAGCCACACAGTGACTCGAACATTCCTGATAAGACTGCAGAACAAACGCTGGACCTATGTATCAACGCTATACGTTCTTGTGCGTATCCAGCTTCCCACTGGCAGTGTTTCGTTACGATGTAACTATCATTGTATTAGACTCGATATTCTAGCCTTGCTGCCATCATGTAAGTCCACTGGCATGGTAGTTAAGACAAATAGTGAATGTTGACGAGCTTAACTTCAAACGGTCATCAGATTATATTTTCTGAGTAAGTTTTGCATTTCATACTGAGGTTAATTAGACTGTAACCAGGTGCAAGCTCAATGTAATTTCATACCTGACATTGGAAAGGTATTTCTGCTTGCGGGACAATTGACAAGCACACTGAAGTATGAATTTCTAGAAGTGTGTATTGCCCTATCCCCCGTGTAGTACTTTCTTGATATGAGCTCTATGTATCAAACAGATGTGAGTACACTTGTTCAAAAGTTTTGTTGTGACACTGTTTTACTTAAGACATATAAAGGTAAAACAATGTATGAGATATATGAATGGGCACTGCTTGTCTTCTTTTTTGCCGCTGATTGTGGGTTCCTGAATAGCTCTCTTGAAAATGCAGATGATCATAATGACAATGCAGTTGCAATGATCCTTCGCACATGGGCAATATACAACCGGTCGAGATTAATCATTGGTATTCTCCTCACATCATTCTCCCTGGCAGTTATTTCTTGCACTGTCGCCAATGTGCTTATGAGCACTGATCCTGCAAATCTATCGGGTACGTCTAAACAATACAGTGGTACTGACATCCTTGTTCATTATTGCATAGTAATAACCAGGGGTTCTTCAATTTGCGTAGTTCAAACTGCCTTGTTTTCATGGAGGAGGATATCTCTTATTTTGCAGATCGCACATGGTACGGTGATGTGCACACTGGCCGTCACCCAATTTGTGAAACAGTCAGTTCAAATGTACCACCTGACGAAGCGGTGGCAACTCAATCGCTACATGAACCTGCTTGTCAGACAAGGCGTCATTCATTACTTCTTCATGTATGTTCCATTTCACTCTTCCTGTCGATATCCACCACCTTCGTTTAAGTAACTGTCCCTCACAGAATCTTTTTGCCAAACCTGGCCACAATGTTGTCCGAAATGGACCCGAATTTCCCGCAAACCGGATGGCAGTGGAACCTGTGCTTGTTCATCCAGGTGATTCCCCTTGGCACTCTAACGCCCCGATTCATTATCAGCATACGCGAGTTGTATGCCCGCGATCTTGCAGGTAGACGTGGGACCGGGATTGACACTGGGTTCGGCTTGTCAGCACTATCTAGTGGAGAGACGGCGGTCATCTTTGCGGATCCTGGACAATAGAAAGAAATGGACGATGGCAAAGAGCTATCGGTGACATACTGCCCAAGTGGGAATTCCGAGTCCCCACGGGTGTTATTCCGAGGGACGAATGCCAATTTGGCGGTGTAGGACATCTCCAAAGTTGTCAGCGATGCTTTCGGATTAGAAGAGGATGAGGACGGGCGCCATTAAAGTAACGTAACATGGCGAAGGAGGTGAGGAATCGTTTGAAGACGTGTCTTGCGATCACTTGCAGCTACGCATTTCATTGGGATACTCGGACGCATCGTTGCTCGAACACGTCGAAGAGTTCATCAGGACTTCCACAGCGGAAGAAGATGGCGGTAACCTCGGTGAGCGGAAAGGGATCGTTCACGAAGAGAAAAAGGATCGTGGCGTTTTATAGAAAGTACCTTAGCACTTTTTCATAGACTTACAGCAATCTGGATTATTCATTCGCGATTTTCAATGAGAGCATGATCTATGGAGGCCGATCGATTGGACCGGTGTATAGGTAGGAGATGCATGCAATGGGAACTGGAGATACCGGGTAACCCGGGAACCCAAACCGAACAGCAAATGTAGTTGATTGCAGAGACGCAGAGAGCACCGTGACCCTGGTAGCAGCCAACTAGGCGACATCCATCATAATTATGCTCGACTCTGACGCCTGACTGATGCAATGAATGCGTCCTCTCAACCCACAGAATCTGACTGGCCGCCCGAGAGGGAGAGTCAAAGGATAAGGTTCGCTGATCGATGCGGTGATTTCTTTTTCGCTCGCATCAATAGCGAATTTACACTCTTGAGAGGTATCGACCCCTGCATGCTTGAACAATGCAAATATCCCGCGGACATGACCGTCTCCAAATGCCGTGTGGCGATCAAAACACCACAAGGCAGCGTATTCAAAGATTGGGTGTGTGACGTAGTGAATTGGGAGGACCTCGGATTTTAGGCCAGGTCTGGGCAAAACAAGCTCGAGACACAACGTATACATTGTGGTACCCACGCCCTCGCTTCGAGGTTGGTTGAAAAGCCTGATGTTGGTTGATCCGTCGACAGGGTCAACGATGGAGTCACGTAGCAGAGTGAACAGGTAGGGAAAAATGGGAACAGCCATTTCATGCGTCAACTGGAGCTCGCCAACACCACCGGAGATCGGAGTATCCGGGACGGAGAATGCTTGGACAATGACAGGGCCACTCTTCAGCCTCCCGTCCTCCCGAACCGCTATGACGTGCGTCCGGGTTGCAATGATTTGAGTATACCTATGGACCGGCGCGATGGTGGTCGTTAAGTTGAAATGCGATTCGTTCTGCAGCGTAAAGAGTCAGCACGCACCCTCTGAACGAAGTTCACCGACGTACTAGTGTAGGGTTAAGAACCTTACATGGTGCTAATGTGAAAAAAGAGCGTGTACGCAGGTCAAACACAACGCTAGGGTGTTCGTCCTTAATAACGAGGAACGGCGAGGAGCCTGAGGCATAGTGATCAATAGGTGATCCCAACCTCCGCCAGTCACCGACAAATGATTTCAGCCCCATCCCAAGCCAGTCCATGATGTCAGGCTTTGAAAAACCACATTCATCGACACGGAACGTAAGCAATATCCTATTGAACGATGGGTCAGTTCAAGATATCGAATGAACGGTCTGTGAGAACATCCATACACCATATCACGTGGATAGCTCTGGTCATGCCCAATCAGTAAGATGTACAACCAACGACCGTCCGCATCCTCTCTTGTGCGAGCCTCCAGGCGCAACTCTGAGCGGTGAGCGGTCCCATCATACAGGGCACACTTAGTATCGGTATTGATGTCGTAGCACTGGAGCATTTTGTATTCAAGGAAGATGCACCACCGTCCGAATGCAACGGTCCACCTGTTTTCCACACAAAGATCCTTCCAAGCGATCTTAGTGCGTCTAAGCAGTTGGAAGGGCTTGGACGTCCATGTATTTGACACAAGTTCAGACTGAACGAGCGTATGTTCAAGGAATTCGGTTGACTGCCAGGAATACGGACCAGGGGGTCGAAGTAGACGGGCATTGGCGTAGACATATCTCCAGAGGGCATGGTCGTGACTAATGTCCCGGAACCGCTTAGAAACCTGGCGATTTCGTCAGAAAAGATTGGGTGGACGAAGAGGATTCTCACCTGTCTCTGTCGTACGATGTCGCACGGGCAGAGAAACGAAAAGATATATACAATGACTTCTGTGGGCAATTTCATACCACCTGTGCGTTGAATCTAAGCAAGGATGCACGGATGTCCCAGCCATGCACCTTATCGAATGCGAACATTCGAAAGGCCCAGTGGCGAATGCCGGTGGGGGATTTCAAACCCCGAACGACTCGGACTCGTCCTCACTCTAAAAAGGATATGGACGCAGGTCGAAGATGAACGTTGAACCAAGTACTGGAATCATGGATACGTGAAGGATCGATGAGTAACAACAATCGGCAATATCAGACATTTATTTCGATGCTAAAAGCTGCGAGAAACGAAAAAAGATCAAGAACAAGTGCTCTCGTAGAGAACACAGTAGCCGGTTGCTAAACAAGATCCAGAGTAGTGATAACCCCAGACTCTGATGTCGATACCTCGTCAATGTAGTAGGTGCGTCCTCTCAGTCCACAGAACCTGATTGGCCGTCCAACAGGATGAATGATGGGAAAAGGTTCGCTGATCGATGCGGAGATATCCTTGTCGCTCGCATCAATGGTGAATTTACACTCGCGGACGATGTCGACCCCATCTTCTGAAGAAGACTGGAACAATGCAAGTATCCCGCGCACGTGCCCATCTCCAAAGGACGTATGGCGCTCCAAGCACCACTCCGCAGTGTGTTCAAAGATCCGGCGTGTGGAGTGGTGAATTGGCAGGACGTCAGTGGTGGAGGTGGGCTTGGGCAAGACAAGCTCAAGACACTGTGTATAGATTGTGGTGTTCTCACCCTCACCCCCACCCTCACCCTGAGGTTGGTTGAGGAGTCTGATGTTGGTCGATCCATCGATAGGGTCGACGACAGAGTCGCGGAGAAGAGTGAACATGGAGGGAAAATAGGGAACAGTCGTTTCATGTGTCAATTGAACTTCGCCAATGTCACTAGAAGTGCGGATATCCAGGACAGAGAATGCTTGGATGGCGATAGGGCAGTCCCCCAACCAATCACCCACCTCCCGGCGGAGGGCAATGATGTGCGTCCGGGTCGCAATGACTTGAGTACACATACGGGCCAGTGCCGGGCCCGTGCTGTGGGTTAAATTGGATTGAATATTGTTCTGCAGTGTAAAGAATCAGCAGCGTTTTGAACGAAGTTCACCCACGTACCCATATATTGCTGGAGACCCTGGGCTCTAACGTGAAAAAACGGTGCGTGCGGAGGTCAAGCACCAAACTGGGATGTTGATCCTGAACGACGAGGAATGAAGAAGAGCCAGACGCGTGATAGTCGAGGGGTATTTTTCGCCAATTGCGGACCAACGAGTCTAACCCTATTTTTTCCCAGTCCATGATTTCAGGTTTTGACAAACCATCGTCACTGAAACGAAATGTGAGTAATTTCCTACAAAACGATGAATCAGCTCAGTAGGTCAAATGGACAGTCGGGCAGGATGCCATACAGTGCATAGGGCGGATACACTTGACGATCATTGATCAACAAAATATACAACCAACGACCATTGGAATCTACACTCGTGCGAGCTACGAAGTGGAACTCTGAGCGGTGAGCAGTGCCATCATACAGAGTACAGTGAGTATCGAGATCGAGATCTTGACATTGGAGCAGCTTGCGTTCAAGAAAGATGCACCACCGGCCGAAAGCGACAGTCCATCTGTTTTCCACACAACGGGCTTTCCAAGTGAGCTTAGCGCGGCGAAGCACTTGGAGAGGCTTGGATGTCCAGGTCTTGGACACGAGCTCTGACCGCACAAGCGTGCGTTCGAGAAACTCCGTTGACTGCCAAGAATATGGACCGGGCGGGCGAAGCAAGCAAGCATCGGCGTAGAGTTGTGTCCAAATAGCGCGGTCGCAACTGATATCTAGGAACCGCTTTGAAACCTAGCAAACTCAGTTGGAAATCTGAGGTCATCGCTAGGTTATGCTTACCTGTCTCTGTCGTACGATGTCGCAGGGGTCTAAGAATGAAAAGATGTGTTGGATCACTTCTGTGGGCAATTCCATCCCGCGTGTGCGTTAGAACGCAGTAAAGATGAAGAATAAAGTGGATGTCCTAGGCAATGCTGCGCACACCTTGTGGCTCTGAAATGAGAAGGTCGAAATGGCCTGAGCCTCGTCTCGAACTAAGTTGGTCAGGACAACTACCATATAGCGTCGATGTTAACTCGAGCGAGCTCCAAGGGTGCCAGCTGTTGCAATCTTGATCGATCGATCAAGGAGACTGGTCGATTCTTCACTTGAAGTTCCGCAGCAACTTGAAGCTCAAACTCCGCGTCCACGTCCAGATGAACGTCACTGGATGGACTCCGAGTCGAGGCATTCGCAAAGGACACGTTTGGCGTCGCGTCCCAACACCTCTCGTCGGAGTAGAACAACTGCCTTCCACTCGAGAGAGTCTGGCTTGGGGAGACCACCAAAACCTGGTAAATGCAAGACCGATTTGGAAATTACGGCGAGCTGCACCTCAAGTCTCTTTCATCTCTGATAGGTAAGGGTCCGATGCTGGTTTTTTCGTAGCCTCGTGCGTGGCGACAAGAGAGTGAAATGAATGTTCTGCACACGCGGCACACATTCAAGTTGTCCAATTGGAACATTGAACGTGAGGCCTCTTGAATCGCCTCTTGTCGGACTCAGTGTTTTGACCCACCTGCATAGTTTCAAATCCCTTCTGCACCCTAGGAACCAATCAGCGATATCATGCCAACTTCTCTGAAGAAACACCCCGGGGAGAATCCGAGCAGCAACGACAAGGTACGTGATCATCATCCTAATAGCGGTACACTTGACCCACACAGAGTGTGCAGCCGACAAACGACGTCGAGAGCGACCGGGAAGATGTCCCAGATGAAAGGAGAACCTCTCGACGAGAGCTTAAGACTTCCAGCGCGAATGGCATCCCATCTGCAAGCACCGCCTCCGTACGCAAGAAGCAACGCCTCCCACCGAAAACTGCCCGCGTCGCCACACCGATCTCTGCCGGGAACCGCTGTGCAACAGGTCGCGAGAAAGCCCCTATTGTGAAGCAAGAGGAACTCCAGGAGGCTCTCACACACGGCGCTTGTTACACCGCAATATATGCCTTTGACGTTCTCAAGCGCGCTATGAGAATAATGCGGGTACCTCTATCATAGATCCTCTTTGGATACATGTTTTTTTTTGTGGCTATTGTCACGCATGACCCCTACGCTCCGCGCAGCGCTCTCGCCGTTGCGCATCTTTCCGGGGATATGGAAAACCACGTTGTGCGTCCCTGACAAACCTCCTCCTGTCGTGGACTTTCGAGGCCTTGTCGATATACAAAGCTCGACGCTCAATCAGGTCGCTCGAGAATCAGCGAGCGGATCGTAGCTGTCCACTGGGATGTTGAAGCCAGAGATGGTGACTAGGGACCTCTCTATCTTGGTACGCCAAAGCGACCTCACGTCCGGGGACAGCATTACAGATGCGCTCGACACGATTGCCGTGGACGCAAAGAGAATGGGTCGAGGATCGAGCGAGCTGAATGCAAAAGTGGCTAGTGTCGTCGATGAGTTAGTCTTTCTCTGTTTCTTCTTCTTCTGGTCATTGTGGACTTGAACGCTGATTTATGTATAGCGTGATTGCACTGAATAATTATGCGATGGTCACCATCGAGAGCGCCACAGGAACGCGCCCTCACCGTTGCTGCGAGCCATTGTCCCATTCAAACTGGGACCCACTGCCGAGGAGATCGTCACCGAGACATTTACTTTCACGACTGGCGAGTCAAAAGATATAATCGAGAAGCTCACACTGGAAGCCGAAATCTCTTGGCGGGACCTCGACTTATTGGATACAGATATTAGGGCGTTGCAAGAGATGGTTGCTCAGGAGGAGAAATTTACCACAGCCGAGAGGGACAAGCTGCTGGGTGAACTCTGGACGAGATGGGGAAATAACTTGGCCTTGCGAGACTACGAAAATCGTCCAGCATTGCTCAACAATTTTACGGAATACAGAAAGCAGGCTGCTGCGCACGCGAAAGCTACATTGCGAGCGTTGCGTGCGATGGCTGATGATGTACAAGTCCTACAAGACAGAGTGGCTGCTCCTGGCCTTGACAACAAGGTACCAGTGCCCACGCGGAGGCTATCCAGAACGGATTAGCAAGACTGCAGGAGGGCCGGATGACATCGCGAGGGCGGAACATTGAATATGATGCCACGGTCAGAGTTTTTCTGGGCGGCGGTTCCGGGTATACGTGGGCATTTTTGCGTAGAGCTAAAAAAGTCTTTGGTTTGAGGGATGTGACTGCGTACTTGTGGAAAGACTCAGGAGACAATGCATATAAAAGTTGAGAGCGGAAGTCGATAAACGAGAATGGGCCGCATTCGTGGACGACCAAGAAAGGTGTCGAGCCATAGGTATTGCGGTATGGAAATATATTCAAATTCCTGAAATCGATCAACACTCTCAACCCACGATATCAGGCTCCGTGAAACCGCCATCCCTGACACGAAACGTAAGGAGTCTGCTGTAGAACACGAAGTCAACATGGGCCACCCAGCGAACGGTTTGGGGATATCCTATAACAGGTCGGGTGGGCCAATGATCAACAGAGTGTGCACCCAGCGGCCATTGGCGTCCGCCCTCGTGGAAGTCGCCAACTTGACTCTTGCAGTGAGGGGAGTGATGTCGTAGAGGGTACGTCGTCTAGATCGCGACACTGGATCGTCTTACCTTCGAGAAAGATAACCCATCGTCTGAAAACATTGAATAATCCAACCGCTGTACTTGACACAGTCCTCACAATTGATCTCAGTGCGGCGAGGTACTCGCAAAGGCTTGGATATCCAGGTCCTAGACGAGCTCGAAAGTTGTACGAGAGTACGCTCGAGGAACTCGGTCGACTGCCATGAATACGGACTGAGGCCGAAGAGGCGCGCATCAGCGTAGACGCATTTCCACAGGGTGCGGTCGTGGGCTAATGTCCTGGAACCGCTTCGAGACCTGCCAATGTAATCTCAGTTGACTGGCAGAGAGGTCATTAGAAGGGAACATTCATCTGCCTCTGTCGCACAGACTGAGGAATGGAAAGATGTGCTTGATCAGTTCTGCAGAGAATTCCATCCTGTGTGTCACGCTAGAGTAAGTAGTAGGGCAGCTCGAACATGTTGCAGACACGTTGTCCGACTGTCCTCGATGGGAAAGTTGAAAACACCGGGCGTCTGCTACTCTGCTTCAACATTGGCTCAAGCTCGACAGCGTCATGCAGCTTTCCCCGAAGAAACAACCAAAGGAGGATCATAAGAAAAGCAACGGCGAGGTACGTGGTGTCGTGATCATCCTGACAGTTTAGACGTGACGTCGGACTCATTTAGAACACGCCGTCGAACAATGTTCAAGAGGACTGGGAGGACATCTCTGACGACGAAGGTGCCTCTCAACACGAGGCCGTGACTTCCGGCACGAATGGCTCTGTCTCAGGGAGTACCGTCTCCGTGCGCAAGAAGCGACGTGGCCAAACGAAGACCACTGTCGCTTCCTCGACTCCTAAGGCTCAGCCTGCCAAAGCACGCAAGAAACCTCCTGCCTTGCAGAAGGAGGAACTCCGGGAAGCTCTCGCGCATGGTACACGCTACACCGCGACATACGCCTTTGACGTCTTCAAAGGTGCCGTCGAGAGGATGCGGAGACCGCTCTCCTGGTTTCTCTTCGTATACATGCTCGCGTGGTTGGTTTCCCGTATGACGCCCACAATCCGGACGGCACTCTCGCCGCTTTGCATCCTCCCGGGGATGTCGAGAAGCACGCTATGTGTCCCCGTTAAACCAGCGCCATCTGTGAACTTTGAAAAGCTCGCCAACATACAGGGCTCGACGTTCGAACAATTAGCCGGCGAAGCAGCGGGTGGTTCAGACTTGTCTATCGGGGTTCTGAGGGCGGAAATGGCGACTCGGGACCTCTCGCTCGTGGTGCGCTACAGCGACCTCAGGTCGAAAGAAGGCATCGCAGATTCACTCGAAACGATTGCCTCGGACGCAAAAAGAACCGGCCGAGGATTGGGTAAACTCAACGCAAAAGTCGTTGGCGCCATCGACGAGTGCGTGCATTCCTCACTTCTTCGGGAAGTATCCTCCAATTGTTGTTTTAGAGTCATGGCACTGAACAATTACGCGATGGCTACTATTGGGGATGCCCACAAAAAGGCGCCTTCTCGGGTGCTACAGGCCATTGCCCCATTTAAACTAGGGCCTACAGCCGAAGAAATCATTGCCGAGACGTTCACGCTGGCAATGGACGAGTCAGAAAGGACTATTGGGAAGCTCAAGATCGAAGCCGAAGTCTCTTGGCAGAACCTCGAACAACTGGATGCAGACATTGCGACGCTGCACGAGATAGTAACTCGGGAAGACAAACACACTACGGCCGAAAGAGACGAACTCCTCGGCGAACTCTGGACAAGATGGGCCGGCGGGAACAAGAAAGCCATACGGGACCAGGACGACCGTCTGGCACTGCTGAATGACCTCGGGGAATACAGGAAGCAGGCCGCCGCGCATGTCAAGGCTGCGATGCGTGCGCTGTACACGATGAGCGACGATTTGGAGGTCCTCCGGGAGAGAGTGGCTGCTCCCGGCCTGCTCGACGGCAAGGTACCACTCCATGTCCACATGGAGAGTATTCAGAATGGGTTGGAACGGCTACAGGAGGGTCGGGCGGCAGCGCGAGGGCGGAGCATGGACCACGCAGATACGGTCCGGGTGATACTGAATAGTGGTTCTGGGTGAAGTCACGATTGTGGGTATCTATACACCCGAGGTCTTCCATTCTCAGGAGCGAACCTGGGGAAGACGACTGGGTGCTTATCGTAGCTTTGTGTACCTTGCTTGTATTTGAGTAAGAGTCTATGTTTCACGGACAATCGGGATGGGAATAACGGTCCGGCGGGATGGGAATGGAACTCAGTTCGGGTAATCGACGTCTTATTGTGGTGGACAAATCGGGTAACAGGTGAACACCACCAGAGACAAGACAATTGCAGTCCACCAAGCAATAATAACATGGCCCGGACGCCGCACACCTCCTTCTCTTTTCACAACCCCATCGCACCGCCGAGCAGGGTCCTATACTCGACTCTTCGAAATTTCGTCTCGTTCGCTGTTGGTGTAGGTGACCCCTAGGTGTGTGCTACAACCTCAACGCGTTTATCACCGGTGACCAATTATTCACCCTCGCAGCTTCCTCGTTATCGTATAAGAGGTTCCTACCCGACTGCTTTTCATTTCACCACTTGTTCCTTACCCCAACTGCTCCGAACCACTCAGAGGCGACTGTGAGCATATACCTCAGCCTCATCGACGCCCTGGTTATTGATCCGTTTCGAAAGGCTTGCACGGTTATGCCCGAATATCGCGTGCGCAAATTTTCCTTGAACTTTGTCTGTCCCGTCCCCTCAACCCTCCGCTCTCTAGATCGCTGGTGGCTCACAAGACGGACCTATCTCTCCGGATGTCGGTGTTCCAGCGTCCCTTGTTGCTGATCCCTCTGACCATATCCTTAGGCCTGGAAAAGAGCCGTCTACAAGCGTCCACCGAGGAATTTTCACGTGAAACTGCTTCTCCCAGAGAAACGTGGTCAGCTACTCTGTTCCCACCCTTCATCCGTTATTACGCAGCTAAATCTACATTACAGGCAGCAGCTATCACTATGGGCTCCGGATTTACCCAATCAGGGACGACGATGCCTCGATAGCGACGCGTACAACTTCGTCGGGTGAATCCATTTCTTCTCTCAATGAATATGACATCTGGCGAAAATGGGAGGATTGTCTATGGTGGCAAGATGCTCTCGAGATGGAATACTCTCGCGCGGCAAGGGAAAAGCGTAATCGCCTCGCTGCTGGCAAGGGCATCAAGAAAAACGGTATCTACATCCATGGCGATCAGGCCGCTTCCTGGGAGTCTCTCCCTTTCGGCCCCAACCCCAATGCCATCGCTCGTAACATACACGACCATATTCCAAAGCTCTCCAAAAAGGCGACCCTCTTTCGTGCGAGCCAGGAAACGATTCACAATCGGTATGATGAGCTCATAGGGATGATGGGAGCGTTTTTCGATGACGAGTTACCGACGCTCATAAAAGACATCAAAGCTACCAACACCTTCACCGACTTTTTCGGCTTATGGAGGAGGGATATTGATCTGTCGGAGAAGGCGACATCTCTTAAAAAGTCCACTCCTGACCAGCCACGCCGCTCCCTGTCAGCCAGCACACTTTCTACTTTTCCAGCGTCAGCAACAATAACTTCCTTCTCCTCCAAGATATCATCTCCAAGCAAGGGAAAAGCGCCGGAAAAAGTGCAAATTCCCTTTGCCCATTCAGATTCATCTTCGGATGATTGTGCCGATCTACAAAGACCGAGCAGGTTGATGGATCGAGGGCGGCAGATCCACCCTACCAGGTCTAGAGCCTCGTCATCCGAATCTCGTTCTTCGTCGCCTTTACCCTCGACTCCCGTTGCGCCATCCCCACTCGCTCTCGCTTCTCGTCAGCCCCTCACGGCGACTCAGGACGCACCGGTCATGTTCGGACACAACCCCAATGTCGGTGAACGCAGTCCGCATTCTTTGCAATCTCTCCCAGAAGATTACGAACTTTCTTCTTCACCGAATGTCCTGGACCAGCTCTCTCCGCGCAAGAGGCGCGAATCTTCTGCTCGCATGTCCCATCGCAATACCAAGGTTTATGTCCCATCCGGATCTGTGGAATCCTTTGATCCACCTTCTAGATTGCCACGTGAGTGTGAAGTTTCTTTTTCCTTTATCGTATTCATCGCTTCTTCAGCACGGTCTCTGTCTCGTCGCTCAAGAGCTTCTTATCAATCGGGGCATTCCTTGGTGGATTTGAGGGCTTCTGCCTATCTGGACGAACTTGATGTGGACTATTGTTTGCCGAGCCCTACGCCGATGCCCCGAGGAAATTCCAGGACTTCGGTATGCACCATGGCATCCGTGGTGACCAACACCTCTGTCGATGCTGTGATTCCTCGCAATGACAGACCTTCGAGATCATTCGCGAACAACCCGCACCGGCCTTCCTCGCTCGTGGAGGAACCAGAGGACGAGGTATGGTCGGAATACGAGCCTCAAATCGAGGATCAGGGAGACCTCCTCGATGCCTACTTTACTGGTATGCAGCGTTGCGATCGTATCGTCACCTGGGGCTGAGGACTTTTGACAGATCTGATTGCGCCGGAGGATCCGACCGCACAAGACTATCCAGAGACACCGATGACGCATTGTTTCTCGCAGACTCCATCTTTCGTGACCACCACCTCGTATGACAGATACTCTGACCGTCGTTCCTCCTTTTCGAGTCAGTCGACGGCATTGAGTGGCATGCCCGGGGTGCTCTCGATCAAGGCGATGCATGAGGACCAAAACGTTATGCTCCGCCTGCCGCACTACATCACTTTCAAGGACCTGCGTCGCAAGATTTACGACAAATTCATGCAGACCGAGAGGCCGACTATCTCGGAGTCGTTTGCCATCGCCCTTTGGGAGCAGACCCTTGCCGACACGGTGTCCACGCAAAGCGGACGACCTCGCGCGGACTCCTGTTCGACCACCGGATCCGTCCCTGTCAAGGGCGCCGCGCTCCATTTCATATCGTCCCAAGACGAGTGGGACGACATTGTGGCGACGCGTCGCGGCAAGATCGTTTTGCGGATCATTGGGAGCCGCGAGTGAACTTTTTCAAGGTCTTTTCGAACGGTCATGCGTCCCTTCGTTCGTCGCCGATCTGTGCCGCCATTTTTCGTTCGCGTGGCACACGCTCGAGTTTTTTGGGTTTCCACGTGCTCGACGTTCCATGTCGCATAGAAATGCATTCGGTCTTCCACAGTCACTGTCACGTCGCCTCATGATTTTCGTCTTCGATTCATTTTCCGCGCAGCCTTTATTTTATTGAGCGCAATTCACACTCCTTTTCCTTCCCCTATCAAGTGTACCGCCCACGCGCTCATGCGTCTTCGGGTATTAGGTACTGTACGATTCATCGGCATTAGGCCAGATATGTGTTTCGTTTCGATACATCGTCGGTAGGATACTATGAGGATGTTCATAACAGGGATTACAATGTGCATTACAATTTACAATCGATCGACGAGAGGGACCGCGAGGGTATATTGATGTTACACGCTCACCGCCATCTGAGGTGACATGAGGGGCACCGCAGGTTTGGGTGCCATGGCAGTCGGTGCACCCGCTGGCAACGGGGTCCGTGTCCAATCGGGCAGCGTCCCTCTCGACCGCTGTTCTGGCGACAAGGGCGATACGGCGTCCATCGTGTCGTCATCGTCTTCTCGAGGCGCAAATGCTTCGTCCCATTTCTCCCTCGACACTTCTACCCCGCCCGTTTTGAGCGCGCTGTAACACCACCGCAGATCGAATGAGCAAACAAAGTAGCCCCCCAAAAAGAAAAGACCCACCCTGCCAGGGACCCACCCACCCATGCCATCGACGCGGGCGCAAACGCTGGGGCCTTCCCCGCGTTCGCGGTCGCGCGCGGCGACGACGACGGCTGTGGTGTGGGGTTGTTCAGGATCGCAATGTGCGACACGAGCGGGCGCAGCGCTGCATATCGGTCGTAAGCGGGCGGTAAAGCTCTCCGCGAACGTGTCGGTCCATAACGCGGTCTCGACGCCGTCGACGTGATGGCACGCAACAGCTCGACGTGCAAGCGTGGGATGAAGCCCGGGAGCATCGCCGTGCCACCCGTCACGAGGATGGAGGAGACGAGTGTCTTTCGGAGGTCGACTGGGACCTGTGCGGGTCAGCGGTCAGGGAGGTGCACGCGAAAAGGTACACGGACGAGACGAGACGGACCTTGAGAAGAGTTTCCAGGACGACTTCAGCGACGCTGTTTTCGTCAACGTCGCCGCCTTCAAACAAGACTTCAGCGGCGCGCTCTCGGATCCAACCCGGGACGATTAAGGTGCCTCTCCCCGTGCCCGACTGTTGTGACGCGGGCGGTACGACGCGGAGTTGGATGTCCGTTGCGGTCGAGTGCCTCATGTACATGTTGGCGAGCATCTGCAGATGGTCTTCCTTGCCACTCGAATCGGACTGTCTAGAAAGCGTTTCGAGGTCGGACGAGGCCTGTTGTGACGAGCTGAGACTTTCCACCCTCTCCGATGCCCGTGAAAATTCGGATTCGGACATGTCAGCGTCGCTCGAGGGAGGAAGGTCTGACTCCGAGGCAGGTGGAGGGGATGATGTGCGTATCGAGTCACGGTTTATTTCCAGTGCCGTGCTTACGAGGCAACACCGTGTTTTGATCTCCTCGACAAGCGCATCCGTCAGAATCTCTTGTGGAACCCGCGTGGTGCGGCTCGAGAGAGGGGGGTTCACACTGCTGAGACTTGCTGGTGGAGGTATATATGTTCCAAAGAGCAGTAGGAGCGCGCGGAGGTGGGACGTGAACCGTGAACCAGCTAAAGGTGTCGTTCGAACATGAGGGAACATGGGTCGTGCGGCGAATATCTGTTATACTTGTCAGTCCATCTGTAGAGCAATTAAGAAGGGTATACAAACGGGAAGAGCTGTGGACTCGAGGTGGCCGCAATCGATAACGAGACCGGTAATGCGACCGACGGAGAGTAGGGAGAGCAGATGGCTCGAGGCGAATGATACTGATGGGACCTTGCTATTACTTAGCGGTCTACCAAAATCCGAGAGAGCTGGATATACCTGCAGGTTTCCGAACAAAACTTTGGCAAATATATCTTTGATATACAGAGGAAGCAACGGATGCTCAACGAGAATGACCTTGCGTGACTTGGGGTCTGTCAGCAGCGACCTGGGAAATCGTTAGATTAGCAGAGATATCGCAAAGGTGGTGATACTCACTCGTGGAATACGGAACGCATGCACCTCTCGATTGTAATTTCGAGCATCCTGTCTTCCTCGGCCCTTGCAGCTGGATCGGTTGCACGATCCCAACTCCATAGGGATCCCGAGGTTACTCCATTGGAATAAAAAACATCTCTCGGCTTTCCTTCTCCACTGAAACCGACCTTCCAGATGCGCGACCCGGGGTCAATTACGACGCGGTCCTCGGTGCCATATAACGAGTGTCTGCGGGTAGTTGTGTAGTGCGGTGATGAAATAAGGGCATGCGTGCCCGCAACCCGGGCTGTTGTCGGTGTCGCTGCGATGCCTGCTGAGCTCGGATGTGCCCTTGGCGTAGACGGGACTGTAGACATGACGCACACAAGTCACGGAACGTCTTACACTTTTGGGCGGTGACTTTGATTTTGTCTGCACGTGATCAAAACGCGTCCTCGAACGTATGTTCTGCTGTCAACACAACATGTGGAATAACGCAGGTCTCAGCACGTCGATCCTCAGAACGACTTACACGCCTGCGAACGGTATGGCTCATCATACAGTGGCCGACATCTTCGTCACGACAAAGCTGCGCGGCCTCGGTTCAAAGCCTCGGTTGCTCGCACGTTCAGGAGGGGTGGTACGTGCATTCACTACCAACCACCAAGACATCTCTTGTGGAATATGACCACGTTCAGTCTCGCAAGCGTCAGGATGCCCTACGTAGGCACTGGCTTCCTGGGATTGGCGTACCCCTTCCCGTTATCAGACAGCTTGGACGATACACCTGAACTTCACCACATCCTACCGATCTGTTCTGGTGATGCCATGTCTGTTATCAGAGACAGAGACATGGCCAGACTCGCCACGGTCACTCCTCTTCCTCCCTCCCGTGGGTGTTCTCAAAACGGCCCCACTAAATTTAGGGGAATGACAGAAGTTGTCCGAGGGCACCTTACGAATGCTTAGGAGGAAGGGATATAAAATCAGAGCAGCTGTGGCCGAGAGACGGTCCGCTTTGAGTGAGCAGAGAGAGAAGGAGGGCAAAGAGGATATCCGTGCTACGGGTGAGTCCTATTGCCAATGACATACGCACTCCTAAAATGATTTCAGGCGACTCTCAGCCAGTCGTACAGGGAAGAGACTTTAGCAGCCCCGAACCCTGACTTTGCCTCCGTAGAAACAAATACCTTTCGACCGAGACGCCAGCACCTAAAAATTGACTATACAGTTTGCATCGACTGTGCGCCTGATCAACAGTGAGAGGTGCAAAGTCAGCGTAGAAGAGTTGAAAGACTTGCCGCTTCTGAAGCTTTTGTGCGAAGACGGCTTGATAATTGAAGGACAACACTGCAAAGAAAAGCATAGGCCGTGACTTGTCCTCCGAGTCGGATTATCGTCTCAGCTATACAATACTAACAGATCAGCTTCTGATTCCAGGTTAGGGCTGATTTAGAACTTAGAGCTTTTCAGACTTAGTACTGTTGTCACCTGAAGAATCAGTACGCTACTAGTAGCATCCACGTACATAGTACATTTCGATGGCATAGTTGAACGATGAAGATGGAAGCTGTATTTGTATCTGTGTACACAAATTTGGCAAAGGCAATGGAAACAAACAACCTTGTAAACCGTGGGGTAGGCGAACGAAGTGCAGCCATGGCATCCATTGTCTCACCGTTCAGAAGGACTTACAAATATCTTGTGAGTAGCAAAGCTCCGCTGAATTGCTGCCTCTTAAATACAACTTCAAATGACTGCCTAGCAATACCTCGCACACGAGCAACCCGTCATCTTCTGGTCTTGTCTCATGGGAACCGTAGGGCCCGTTTTTGCTTTGACAGTGCCATCAATCAGGCAGAAGTACTTTGGTCACGTTCCCGCTGAACGCGTACCGACCACATACCCTCGTGAGCCTGCCTACTTCCTCGCCTGCGGTTCGCATCTTTTGACCCTTACCGCCGTTCAGTTCCAAAACGGCCGCGCAGACCTGTTCAAGGATATGAAGACGACTAGAGGGGGTGATCTGGAAATCTTACTTCTTTTCCCACCACGGTCCCGCATGCAGCGGTATGCCTTCTCCCCCTCGCTGGGTTCCGTGGACTCTAACTCTTGGATCCAGTGGATGTTCTTACCTACAATGATGTGAATAGATTTTTCGAAGCTATATATGTTATTATTTCACACCGCCGTCCGTACGCCCATTCCACCCATAGGTTCGCTAAGATAGTCTGGTACCTTGACTGCACTGATGTTACGATCCGTGATTCACTGATCGACAGCATGGGCGCCTTGAACCCGTTTTACCGTGTAGGACGACCGGTTCGAATGTCAGACTCGGCGAAGCCCATGCTGTGGCCCGACGACGATCTTTTACTAGCAGCCATTCACATTCATTCAAGCTTACTGGTAGCATCAGTTATAACTGGAGCGGCTGTGATCAAATCAACCCACATGACGAAGTCAACGTCAAGAAGAGTAATTTCGATCTATTCTCGCCAACCTATTGACCCTCGAGTATCCGAATTTCCGGCCTTTCCACGGCGCGGTGGATATCAAGGATCACGGCATTATCCCAGTGGGAAGATCATCGGATGAGTGGCACTCCATCCGGGTTCATTTACAGCGGTTTGCAAAGGAATGCGGAAAACTCGATTAAAAATTGTGCCTCAGCTATTGCCAGGTGTGGGACCCCGGAAGTGTCTGAGTGAAGACAAGTGTGTCACACCTCTGTCTACAGCATCTATGCTAACCTATGTTGTCTCCAAGGACACAAAAAGCTATATCCCTGCTCATTTCTATGATGGCTACACTGTCAAGCAAATGTGTGGGCCACTTGGCATCAAGAAGATGCTTGTTCACAATACTCACAATTTCTACAACAGATATAGCATAGTTTATGTACAACCCACACACATACTTTCATGCCATTGGCTGCTATCACATTCTCAGTTTGGTGGATCTTATTCATTCAGAATGCCATTCAACATTGCAACACTATCTACCTATGTAGATGAGGTCCAGCATGAGTTATGTCCATTTTTTTACAGTTTTTACAAGAGCATGTTGTATGTACAGTGTATGTAGTACAGTAATAAAGGGGCTCACCTCAGCCACTTCCCAGAAGTGGCAAAAACAACTGAGGAAGTTGCAGGATAAAGGGGAAACTACACTGAGCAACAAAACCATCCCAATGTTTGATACATTTTGATTGTTGAGTGAATATCTGGTGAACTATTGATCCTATACTATTAGACCCAGGTACCATTAGAAAGCCCTTATCCAAACATATATACATTCATTAGGTAATTCCGGATATATCAGGAGATATGATTAAATTAATCACACTCATTGAGACAGTTTTGTTGCTGATGTCAAGGGTATCAGAAACTAGTATGAAGTGTATCCTCCTTTGGCTTTGATGACCTCCAGAATCCTCCTGGGCACACTCTCAATCAATGATTGACACTGCTCCACCCCAATCTTCTCCCATTCTGCTTGCACTCTTTCCCAAAACTCTATCATTCCTCTAGGTGGCTCTGGATACTCAGCTAGCCTTCTTTTGAGAAGAAACCATAGATGTTCTATAGGGTTGAGGTCTGGAGACTGAGCTGGCCATACCATAACCTCATATCCATGGTCAGCAAACCACTCCTTGGCCCTCCTGCTAGTATGCTTGGGTCATTATCTTGTTGAAAGATAATGTCATCTGGGGAAAACCCATAATATTGGAGAGTTTGTTGAAACTCATCCTCCAAAATCTGCATATAAAGTTCAGCATCCATCTTACCATCAATCTTGCAAGCCATTCCAACTCCTTCCCAGGTCATACAACCCCATATCATCAATGATCCCCCTCCAAACTTTACTGTCTTTTGCACCAACCTGTCACTCAACCACTCTCCTGCCTTTTTCCATGCCCATCTCTTGCCATCTGACCCAATGAGATTGATTTTGATCTCATCTGACCATATAACTCACTTCCAGTCCTCAGTAGTCCAGTGCTGATGGCTCAAAGCAAAGTCTAATCTTGCTTGTCTATGACGTTTAGAGAGAAGAGGACATTTCTTCTTTACCACAGCCTTCATTCCTGCTTTTCTAAGGTAATGATGGATGGTCTGGGAGGAGATAGGATGGTTTTTGATTTCCTGAAGAGTTTGGGTAACCTGAACAGCATTTTTAGCCTTTCCAGTTCCAATGAAACCAATAGCATGTTGCATATCAGTAGGAGAAATGATTGATGGATGACCTCCAGAGGACTTTGGTAGGTTGGGACAATGATTTTCAGCTATTCTCTGTATAGTAGACTTGCTAAAGCCAGTAGAAGCAGAGATTTAATGAGTGGATTGACCCATTTCCAAGAAAGCAATAATTTGGTTGATTTGATCAACAGAGAGGGATTTCATGGTGGTGGATGTGAAGAAAGAAGTGGTATTTATGTTTGTTTGGGTCATGTTGAAGTTCCTATAGATCACATGATATAGTGCATATCCCACTAAAATATTCAGATTATATATCTTCAAAAGTCAGCAACAAAACTGTTCCAATAAGTACCTGTGATTAATTTGATCATATCTCCTGACATTTCCGGAATTTCCTAATAAATGTATGGATAGCCCTTGATTAGGGCTTTCTAATGGTACCTGGGTCTAATAGTATAGGATCAATAGTTCACCAGATATTCACTCAACAATCAAAATGTATCAAACATTGGGACGGTTTTGTTGCTCAGTGTAAATACTCATTGTTGTAGACATAATTACACCTCCTTCACTGATTCCTAACTTATACCAACCAGAACAAGTCAGAATGTGTAACTATTTGTCAGTGTGAAATAATGAAACAGATAACATATTTAAAGAAACAGAGACATCAAGAAAGAAGTAAGAGATGTCAAAGAGAATGTTTAATTTTAAATAGAATGACATCTGATGGGCCTAATGGGTACTTGTCAGGCCTACAGTCAGATCATCAACTCTGAGTTGGAGGTTGCTGCTCTGTACTGGAGTTGGTCTTTGATATCAGAAGAGGTTGTCATATTTCATGTAATTGAGACAACTCCAACCTCCAGACCAACTCTGCTGATTCCTCTGATGACTCCTTACCAGCTCTGGAATTCCATTCCTCTGGGCACACCTCAGATACCCTTATGTACTTTCCTTGTTCTGTATTTAGTTTAGCTTCATTCCTCTGATCCCTTTGATGCTGTGTAGCATGGCTCCAGTTTGTTACTGGACTGGAACACAGCTCTGGCTTCTACTTATCTGACCTCCAACTTACCTATCTACATAGCCTCTGACATTTCTCTGACTATATATACTTCAACATTATATGTAGATAGCCTTAGCCTGAACATCACCTTAAACCACACTTCCTATCTCTCTCCAAGTTCCTCTGATGCATCTCTGATCAAGAAGGCCATGACAATGCAGAAATGTAACACATAAGTCATGCATCAAGCCTTCACCCCTCCAGATGTGACCCTCCAGATCTCTGGCCATCTCTGGCCATTTGTTCTCCTTTGACCTCCAATCTCTGACTGGAGTTTGAGTGGAGGAAATCTGGTCTTAACAGAAGCTCAGAAAAAGGTCAGAGATCATGGGGTTTTAACAAGTAATTTGTTCAAAATGAACATGGACAGGAGTTTGAAGGTCTTCATTTGTTTTGCAAACCTTTGCTCTGTTGATAAGTAGTACAGTTATTCAAATTACCCATAAAAGGTAGTTGATTACATAAGTGAACATCAAGTGTATATAAGACTCATCTGAGTATAAAATTAAATAACACTTGTTCTTCAACTACAATATTCAACCTCAAGTTCTACCAAGACTACATAGGTACATAGTAGCCTTTGGGAAACTTCCACTTGTATGTATCCTTACAACAGGTTATGAGCCCCAGGTAATGGTGATGTGATTTACCACTCAAAGTCCCATGTAAACCTAGTCAGATCTTAATGTGGCAATACTTAGATCATTGAATGTTTTAGTGGCCATATGCAGTTTACTTCTTTGGCAAAAACTCTGATGTGAAAACACTTGAGTTATTCACCATCTACATATAACCTCTAATGGAGAGAGAAACTACAGTGTCACCTTGATATCTTGGGCTTTGGACATACCATGGTTGATGTAGCTTTCTCACTCCCTTTTCTTTGTTGAAATGGTATGCTAATATCTATCCCCTAGATACTCTATATTATGTCCTTTACCCTCAAAGAGATCCCTTGCCTCAATGGCACTAACTATAATTGTTGGGTGCAGGAGATAGCCAATTATCTCTGGTTCCAAGGTCTGTGGCAAAATATGATGACTTACACTTGTCCTGCATTCATTTCAAAAGGTGTCTCTACAATTGTCAAGGCTAAAGCTTAATTTTAGTAAGAGGCTTGAAATAACAATAACAACAAAGCCATGGGGGCTATCATGCTTCACATCAAGATA
This sequence comes from Pulveroboletus cf. aberrans, assembly GCA_038094155.1. Classification (NCBI taxonomy): domain Eukaryota; kingdom Fungi; phylum Basidiomycota; class Agaricomycetes; order Boletales; family Boletaceae; genus Pulveroboletus; species Pulveroboletus cf. aberrans. Next base: position 26,552 of record JBBPTO010000486.1, read on the forward strand.
ATTGTTCAGTTTGAAAAAGCCAATTCTGCCTTGACCCTCTGATCTGCACTTAAAACTGCCCATTATATCACATTCATCACTTTTATCTTCACCAAGTTTGAAGCAATGAATATCCTCATCATTTCTGAAACCAACCATTCAGCCCAAGCATTTGTGAAGCTGAATTCTCACTTCATGAACCTCAAGGTGTTTGGTTGTCCTGTTCCCAACAAGCTGCAGGTGATGTTCATCCTGCACAAACTTCTCAAATATGCCAACTTCACAACCCAGCTCATTAAAGCTAGTTTGGGCTCCACCAATGAGTCCAAGACAAAGCTTTCAGATATTTCCAAGTTGAAGCATCTCTGCACTGCTGCTTGGCAGCAGCAGAACAAATGGAGATCTGATGCACCTTGCACCAATAAGGTTTTCAACACTAAGTGAAAGTCTGGTGACCATTTATTCTCAGTGCAGCAGAAAGACAAGGTAATGGTGATGAAGAAAAGAAAGAAAAGAAGAAGCAATGAGAAGGTAAACATTCCAATAAGGAACAGAAGAAAAGACAGAAGTGCAAGCAGGCTGCTATAGCTGCCACTGTTTGCACTGCCTTCTCCACCTTCTCCGATGTCATCAACATTACTTACATATGTATATCCCTGCAAACTCACTCGCACCCTCAGTGCAGCTCACTATGGCCCACCTGCATTTCTGCATGTCCAGAGTGCTATTCAGCTTCTGGATCATCTCAGTAAAAGACTTGCCACAGCACAGGCAATTCATAATGTCAATTGGATTGCCAACTGCCACCTTGACTGGTCAGATGGTCATCCTTCTTCTTCCTCCCATGTTTGTCTCAAAGACTGCATCTCCTTCAACCTGCCTGCTTCATGCATCAATTATATGAGGCATAATATGAATAACTCAATCATGTTCCTTTCTTCTCTCCAGGTGCATGGTTTACTTAGCTACACTGAGCAACAAAACCATCCCAATGCTTGATACATTTTGATTGTTGAGTCAATATCTCAAGAGGTATTGATTGTAGACTTTCAAACCTAGGTATCTTTAGAAAGCTCTAATGAAGGGATTTCCAGATATATATATTAATTAATGAATTAGGCAATTCTTAATATATCAGGAGATATGAGCAAATTAATCACAGGTACTCATTGAGACAGTTTTGTTGCTGACTTCTGAATATATGAAAATTACACATTTCAGTGAGATATTACATAAGAACTGAATCATGTGATCTGCAAGAAGTTCAACATGACATAATCAAACATAAATACCACTACTTTCTTTACATTCACCATCATGAAATCTCTCTCTGTTGATCAAACCAACCAAATCATCACTTTCTTGGAAATGGGTCAATCAGTCCATCAAATCTCACCTTCTACTGGCTTTAGCAAGTCTGCCATTCACAGAATATCTGAAAATCATTGCACCAACCTGTCTAAGTTCTCTGGAGGCCATTCATCCATCAAATCTCTACTTCTACTGGCTTTAGCAAGTCTGCCATTCACAGAATATCTGAAAATCATTGTACCAACCTATCTAAGTTCTCTGGAGGCCATCCATTCATCATTTCTCCTACTGATATATATCATGCCATTCGACTTATTGATACTGAAAAGGCTGAAAAAGCTGTTCAAGTTACCAAAACTCTTCGGGACATCAAGAACCATTTCATCTCCTTCCAAATCATTTGTTGTCACCTCAAAAAAGCAGGAATGAAGGCTGTGGTGAAGAAAAAATGTCCTCTTCTCTCTAAGCATCACAAGCAAGCAAGGTTGGACTTTGCTTTGAGTCATCAACATTGGACTGTTGAGGACTGAAAGTGGGTTATATGGTCAGATGAAACCAAAATCAATCACATTGGGTCATATGGCAAGAGATGGGCATGGAAAAAGGCAGGGGAGTGGTTGAGTAATAGGTTGGTGCAAAAGACAGTGAAGTTTGGAGGTGGATCATTGATGATATGGGGCTGTATGACTTGAGAGGGAGTTGGAATGGATTGCAGGACTGATGGTAAGATGGATGCTGAAGTTTATGTGCAGATTTTGAAGGATGAGTTTCAACAAACTCTCCAATATTATGAGTTTTCCCCAGATGACATTATTTTTTCAACAAGATAATGGTCTCAAGCATACCAGCAGGAGGGCCAAGGAGTGGTTTGCTAACCATGGATATGAGGTTATGGTATGGCCAGCTCAGTATCCAGACCTTAATACCATAGAACATCTATGGTTTCTTCCTAAAAGAAGACTAGCTGAGTACTCAGAGCCACTAGCAGGGATGATAGAGTTTTGGGAAAGAGTTCAGGCAGAGTGGGAGAAGATTGGGGTGAAGCAGTGTCAATCATTGATTGAGAGTATGCCTAGGAGGATTCAAGAGGTCATCAAAGCCAAAGGAGGGTAAAATTCATACTTGATATGACTCAGAACCACTTAAGGCTCTAGGCTGCTTTCACTGGTCAAGGGAAGGGAAGGGAGAATGAGTTGACACTGTAGATGCTGAGGAAAACACCAAGAGGACAAGACTGCCCTCTGGTGGCTGCATTCTTGTCCTTTATATACTATTCTACATGTT
>JBBPTO010000487.1:0-29102 GCA_038094155.1 Pulveroboletus cf. aberrans
AATGTCCGGAATAGGATAAATGAGGTCCGAAAGAAGAAAGGGACCTTACTGAGTGAAATGGTCAACTCCGAGATGCTCCGGAGCGGAGTTGGGGGACTTGGTGCGCGTCGACCTCGGAGTTGTAGTGGGCGACCTCGGAGACGACCGGAGATCGGAGGTGTTACATTTTGACACTTTCCAACACTGATTACAAAATTGGACATGAACTACAGGGTATTGCATAAGGAACTGCAGTTCACATTTCATCAGTCTTGTGTTTGTCTTTATTTATCATCATTGAAAACATGGAATAAACCTAGAAAAATAGAGAATACATCATGTTGCACTTCCAAGTTGCACTTCTCTATGCCTCCATTAGCAGCTAAGAAACTGTATCATTTCCTGGTGTATCTGACAGGGTCTGCAGGAGTAGCCATCAGCCCTGTTCTTGTCATTTTGAGTTTGGAAGATTTGGAGGTTCCAAAACCATTACAAACATACCAACTATATCAAATGAAGCTTTCTTGCCAGGATCATCACTGGGGGCCCAAGTAGCAACATCAGACATGACTAACTGTAATGCCAATGAAGCACTCTCTCATTGTGAGGTGTTTTGATCATCAGGTTGACTATAGGGTCAGGAGTTTAGAGTCTTGATTGATTAGCAGTTGAATGAACAGGTATACCTTGTATTCACTGGTGTAAACACCATGGGTCTGTTCAGAGATCTGAGATTTTGCCAGTGCTAGCCTACATACAAGTTGCAGTGTGACAGAGACTCATCACAGACAGTATGACACACCAAATAAATGATTATTCTAATATTTTCCAATGTTTAATTGATGAAAAAAATAGGCACAAATAACAATTCTGCATATTACAAGCTGCAGTTTCTTATGCAACACCCTGTAATTGGTCTGTGGTCAAGGCAAGATGCCAAGATGTGAAGCCAGTAAAGCCAGGCCCTCACCAGTGACCCTGGACTAAATGCCTGGGGTCTAGCCCCCTGAAACTAGGTACTGTACATGAAGAACATCGCAAAGCATGCCCAAACATCCCCCAAACCAGGTACTGTACATGAAGGATGCTGTGAAGCATACTACCAATGCAGGGCAAGGGAGGGACAGGCCACAAAAACTGATAGAATTGAGTGATTAGCAAGACAGTGAGGGTTATTATAAAAGATGGAGGACTTACCTAGTGAGACAATGAGGGGGTGATGGGAATGAAAGGTCACTATCAGAGTTGCAAATGAGAAGGTGGCAATGATGTGGCTGGCAAAGGCAAGGTGTGCGAAACAGTGACCTTACATAACCAATTAGCTTAGTGCAAACAAGTTTAAATCTCAATACATACAAGGGAATGCAGACCATTTAGTTATCACAACTTTTTGTTGAGACATTAACCCATCAAAATTTAGGAGCTCAACGTGTCTGACTTGAATACAAGACAAAATCAACCAACAGAAGGCACTGTTTCCAGTGAGTGCCTTTTCCTGTTTTCATCTTAAACCAAATCATTGATGAGCTACCCTGTTCTCAGACAATTCACAAGGGGAACCAAAGGACAAGTAGATCTGCTTGGATGAACTCCTTGAGGAGGTGCTCACATTAAAGGAGTCAATTGATGAGCTTACTGAAAAATGGAGAGACATTGCATTATGGGAACAAGGAGGAAGATTCTCTTCTAAAGCATGCTACTGAGCTCACAGAATCCTCAAAACATCTTCTTGAGCTCATTGAGAGGGTGAGCATGTTATTTTAGATCATCATACTCTTTAATTGACAGAGTCAACACTGTCATGTCCTTTACAGTATATCAAGTTAACAGGTGGTAAACATGATGGTAATTGATGGAATGAATTCAATTATGACATATGACATGACAGTCTCTTCATGTTATTACAGCAGTGTGTGAAACTAATGAGATTATGCAACAAATCTGAGGCACATCAATGGCCCCCAAGAGGGAGTGCAGGATGAGCCATAGTGTACTTATCACTTTCCTACAAGTCTGACCCCTGCTCATATCTCTACATAGTCAACCATCAGATAAGTAATGACCTGAAGGAGACTGCACTGCAGTTGTGAAACCATGAGTGAAATTTTGAGGATATTTGTGAAGCTCTGATAGTTTTAAGAAGCAGTGTTTACCAATGGTGAAAGATCTTTGACAAACTGGGCACTGTCAATCAACCACAATCTCCTCTTGTTGGACATACTTGTAAAATCACCCATACCATTCTAGGAGTAATTCAAGACCTTTATCTGAAGGACACTGATCTTTTCCTGGATGAGATCTGCACATGGCTTGCCATGTAATACAACATTGATATCCCAACATCAGCACTCTCTTGGACCCTAACTGATGTGGGCCTCGCTTGAAAAATGCTTCAAAAACTTGCTTCAGAACACAATGAGGTTTTGCACAAGAAATTCAAGCAGATGCTTCAAACAGATTTCATTGGTGACAGATCTGAGTTTGTTGTCATTGATGAAACTAGCAAAAATGATCAGACCTATGCACAGCATTTTGGAAGGGTTGCACAAGGACAGCATGCTCAAATCCATGATGTTTTTGTCCATGGAACATGCTACTCATTGTGTGCTGTGCTCACAATCAACTGATGCCTTACTGCTTGAGTGTTTGAAGATTCATTTGATGCTGCTGAATTCTATGAATTCATCACACAAGACACTGAGAATACTCACATATTTTTTCCTCATGTTCTACTATTCAAAGAACTTGTCACATAAGCTTTCCCATATGAATCCATATCCACAACCATGCTCAGTGTTGGTCCTCAACAACTGCTGCATTCACCATAACCAAGATCTTGTTGATCTTGTTGAGGAAGCTGGTTCATTCAGGATATTCCACTTATGAACACACATCAATATGATAACTTGAACTACAGGTTGTTTGATGCTTTTTCTTCCATACTCTCTGCTGACAGATCTAAGTAAATAGGTTGCAAATTATTTGCTGATTTTTTCTTTCTTTATCCAAGGGAGGGCTTTGTTTATAGCTATCTCTACACTAAGTTGTCCCAGCATATCTAATAACTGTTTCTAAGAGATTATTGAACATCAAATTCTCTGCCTTCTGTGTACTATAGCCAACATAATCAAATAATGATCCAAGCCTTTTCAAGTAACACATTGTATAAGATTGTCAATTCTGATACAGGGCTGCTACTTCAGAATTTTAATTGAGGTGCACTTGAGCAATTGCAATCAAACTCAGGCTCTTCTTCTGCAGCCCTGTAGAAACTGTTTGTGAGTTATTTAAGGGTGTAAATGCACAAACAGAATTTATTCTAACAAATCATTTCTGGAAAACACCATTGCATTGTAATATAACTCAATCACCAAGCTGCAACCCTGAACATGCCATCAAAGCAATAAGGAAGTATTGAGAAACTAGAATATTCTACTGTACTTTGTGAATATTAGACATATTTTTGAGCTGTTATATTGGTTGGAAAAGAAAAAAGAAAAGAAAACATGATTATTTGGTGACTACATACATACATGTATTAGAAGCCACTCATACAAGAGCTGGCAGCAAAACTGCATATCTCAAGCAAAAATTGGTGGAAGCCCCTGTGTGTTTCAAACAAAAAGGTCCATCATTTTTTTACTTGAGATATACACCATTATTTCCATTTCAACCATGCCTCTAACATGAGCATCACTGCTTTCTGCTTGCTTGCAAATGCCAGGCATGTTAGATAGGTGTGCATATTATTGTTGTTATGTGTTTCTATCTACCATGCTTTCAAAAAACTTTGTCAGTCCAGCAACTATTGATCCAGCAACTTCGTCAGCCCAGCAACTGTCAGTACAGAAACTTTATTGATGCAGAAACTTTGTTGGTCCAGCAGTTTTGTTAGTCCAGCAACTTCATCAGTCTAGCAACTGTTAGTCTGGCAACTTTATCAGTCCAACAACCATCAATCCAGCAACTTTATTGATCCAGCAACTTTGTCAGTCCAGCAACTGTTAGTCCAGCAACTTTATTGATGCAGAAACTTTGTTGGTTCAGAAATTCTGTCAGTTCAGTAACTGTCAGCCCACTAACTCTATTGATTCAGAAAATTTGTTGGTTCAGCAGTTTTGTTTGTCCAGCAACTGTGAGCCAAGCAACTTTGTCAGTTCAGGGTGTTTATTGGTCCAGTGGCTTTGTCAGTTACATTTGATCACTTTTGTCACATTGACCAGGCCTTGAAAGAGTGCTTTGTATCTATCACTGACACCTTGGATCTTTTCTATACTACATCCTGCACTTATATAGTCACATACATGCCAAATCCTAACTCCAAGCATTCCCTGAGATTTTCAAGCATCTCCTTTCCTCACTTGATTGTCTTTAATGAAGTTATGGTGGAACCTTTCATGTTGGTGTTTCCATCAGTACTTTAAGGCTTATTTCAGTTTTCCTTTTATTATCTCATTCTCCCTCAATTGTTCTTCCGACTTTTTGGGTAGTGAAGACTATCATGAATTCTTACTTTCTTCTATTCACTCCTGTACTTATGTAGTCCAGGCAGTTCTGGCCCCTTGGTCATGATAGACACAGTTTTTGACAATATATAGAGTCTAGCCTCTTCCTGTATGTTGCGAGGACGCATATTAACAGAAGTTACCCAAAGGCAACTTACCTAGTTGGTATTGACCTTACGATGAACGTTGTGATTTTAGAACAAGAAGTGTTATTTAAATTCAGACTCAGACGAGTCTGATGTACTGTCGATGTTTGCTTACATAATTACTACTGTATTTAGAATGTATACGCTACTTATCAACACTGTATGCACACATTTTTTTCTTGAAATGATACATTGCAGGCAGCTTTTGATCACTCACATTTCTTTTAAACATAGATGTACATATTGATAGTTGTATTCACATGATTTTTTCTAACCTCACACTGCACTTTTCTGTTGTATCATCCTCATTGCATAAAAGTGATATTTTCTTCAGATCAAGAGAATACTAAAACTACAAGCATTGTTTTCACTGAAATACTTAGAGAATTGATTTGACTGTTTGTTGTTTCATATACTTAGAATGCTATTTATTATTTTTGTTAGAGAAAAAGTGTCAGATATAATCATATATAATTGGTAAGTTTCACAATTCAACAAGATGTTATAATTCACAGAATATATATTGTTACTGTAATGACTAATTATTTTAAGCTCAGGGGGGGCGGAGCCCCCACAGCCACCGACGCGCCTCAGATTTCTTGCGTAATCTCATTAGTTTCGCACGCCGCTGTAAAATATGCATCATCTACGTACCATAAGTGTATTCTCCAAGACGAGGATGTATTCGAATGGTGTACACATCGAGAGACGGAGCACAAGGATCCAACAACTTCACAACCTCGAGGAGGCACGCACGCTTTCTGTGTCCGACATCGAACGCTATCTCTGATCTGCTGGTACTCACCTTCGTCACCGTATCAGCTTATAATCCCCACCAGTCACAGCATAATGGCAACGAAGAAATAGATGTCTAGCTAGAAATTTCACTCTTTCTGGTCATCCTCTGCCTCTTTTCGCAAGGTCTCTTCCCGGCCCTGAAGTGCAAGTTGACGGAGTTGCTTGATATTCTTGTTAGGTTCTTGGAAAGTCAAAAAGGGAGGCGGAAAGTGCGATGGAGGGCAGTCAGGAGATGGGGTCGTAGAATCGGACAAGGCGAGATCATCCGTCCACTCTGTCGCAACCTCCTCAGGGGATGGAACCACAGAGTCGTTGCCACCCTCGTTAGATGTGTCTTGCTCAGCTTCTAGTCCGTTTTTGATTGCGGGTTCCCTGCCATAAGAACATGTTGCGCGTCAACGAGACGCAGGAAAAAAGGAGACAAGTTCGAACGGGAGTCACTCACTTGACTCGCGATTCGAGTCCCTCGATCGCAGCGATGATGTCCTGCGGGTCCTGCTTTCCCCCGAAATCAATTTTCGTCCACAGCTTTTCCATCTCCTCAATCGTCTCGATGCCAGCAGGGAAGCTGAGCGCGCTGAACTGACGATCTCGCGAGGCCTTGAGTCGGCGACGAATTTCAGCCTCGTCCAGAGCAGATTCGGTCAGCGTCCAGTGGGTCACCCCTGTCGTGTGGAACGAAGTGAGCGAAGGAGCGCGTTCGGTGTGGCCGGCATGGAACTCACATCCGCTACCATCTGCAACAGCTCTTGCACCTTTGATCTCTGCGCCCTTCATATAATTCGCCACTCGAACGTCGAGCTCGGTGATCGGACATGGCTTCCCTTCCACCTGTTCATCCCATTCGACAGGCTGGATCCAGACATTAAGTTCCTGGCTGAGCTCGCGGGTCTCAAACGTGCACTTGACGCTCTACGGATCGAAGTGAGTACACCTTGACATGGGCAGCGATGACACTAAAGGAGGAGATGACGAGTGCAAGGGAGAAAGAACCTACCCGCTCTCCGTAGATCGACACGACGTCACCCAACAGTTTCTCGAGGAGAGAAACGCACTTATTGAACACCCTTGCGCCGTTCCCAGTACCATATAATCTTTCCTCCATCTCCTCAAGAGATACGTATTGGAAGCCGAAAATTCGCGCCGTATTATGGTAGGCGACCAAAACGCCATCCATGTTGCCAATGCGTGCTTGGAAACTGGTTTGGAGTGGGGTGTCAACCTCTGGCGAGAAACAAAGCGATCGACTTACCTGTATTTCAAGAAAGCACTCCGGATGAGGTCGTAGTACTCCTTCTCGAAGCTCTCGAGCGCGCCTGTCAGTGCCTTTATCAAATAGCCTGAATTTTCCTAACGACGCAACCATCAAACCTACGGTACAAGGGACAGATTTGAAATTTACCTTATAATTAAGAATGTCAAGCCGGATAGGCACAGCAGCACGAGTTTTGATGTCAAAGACACCAGTTCCAGGCAGTCGAGCGTCGACGCAATCAAGCTGGGAGCGCATTACGAACCGATCAGACTAATCAAGCCACGAGTGCACGATGTAAGTAAACGATACAAATTATCAGCAGTCACTCACTCACCATTGCATATCGATACGCTTCTCGCCTGGTATCAGAGTCTTCCCCCAAGACCGGGGACACACGCAGCAGTTTTTTGAATTCCTCCTCAGAGAGGGTCAAAAATTTCTCCAACATTGTTCCCTAGTTGGCGGTGATGAGTAAACAGCCCGCAGGGTCATTCAAGACGGACGAGTCGATCTGGAAAGAAAGAAAGAGGGCATACCATCCATGTTAGCACATTCTTTTCGGCCAGCTCCTCCGTTTTGTCAGAGTCGATTAACCACACCCCTTCCTTATAATTGAGTACCACGGATGTAGGCATGCGTTGACCTGGGGTAAAATTCGTAGGCTAACGTTTTTGTCAGTTAGGCGTTGATGATTCAGTGCCAATGGGAGGGATCACGAACACCTCCCAGAATCGGAGGTAATGGATGCATAAATAATCATTGGTCCCGAAGACCCTCAACCCACACTAGATAAACTCACTTGGTGGAGGAATGCGCGGCTCAACGAACTCGTATCCACTTCTTTGTCACCAGATATCAAAAAATAACAATGGCTCAGGAGGCCCGTCAACGAAGAGGTTGATCCTGCAAAGGGTCGTCTGTGCTGTTTTGCAATATTCCAAAGGTCCTGGATGATTCGTAAGTAGAGGTCGTGCGGGAAGTAAGCACGTGAAGAGGGGGAAGGACCGAGCGTACATTGTCCATAGAGCTCCTCACGAACCCTGTCACCCGCTCGAAATCAAAATCAGTGACTGGGGGTATAGATTCCAGCCATTGCGTGAAGTTATAAACGCGAGATCTAGGGTCTCGAAGCCAATATACGCCCGGGCTAGCACGAGAAAGGGTAGTTGCGACGATGTCAGTTCAACACGTTGAGCAAAATCAAAACTTTACTGACTTGAATAATACGCGATCAAGACCATGTGCAAGCTGAGCGATAGGTTTACGTTCGGATGGTGATTCAATGTCTATGGGACCTAATGTCGTTTTGACTGCTCTTGTGAATCTTACGACGCACCTCGGAGAACACTGGTACAATGCTGGCCTTCATCGGAGATATAGCCTTCCGTACGGCGCACATAAGGAATACGATGTGGAGGAAGGGCACGGCTGGACCCGGATGGATCATACAATGCTGGGACCATCTCCTTTCTAAGCCGAAACTTGGACGAAATGTGACGCTTTCTTGGAGGCGGCGGCGCCAGCTCTGAGCACTGGAATCAGACATCATCTAGTATGCAATGGACAGACTTGCCGTCCTTTCCCCAGTCGGCATTCCAGCCATCAAAGACGAAACCACTTCTACCGAGTACTTGGCCTCGTGGTATTTGATGCTGACGCGCGGCGGATGTAAACTTTTGGAGTACAGAGTCTTTGGCCAAGACCGCGGTCGACTTGAGCTTCTTGGGCGTCACCGAAGGTTTCTTTCCTTTGGACTTTGGGAAATGCGGCGGCAATTGGTTCCGCTTCTTCGGAAAAGGTGGACGTTTGGTATCATCGGTGTGACTTGCAAACAGCGAGGGGTCGGCAGCATCCGCAATGGGCTCCGCTCTGGCAACGTGTTTGAATGTTCGTGTGTGAAATGCCTGCACGACACGACGCCCGGCGACGATCTCTGCGCGTTTCCGACAGAGTGTTTGCATGGATCGAAAAAATGGCCAACAACGTTCAAGGTGAATACCCGGTCACGTGATCCCCTCACTGAAAAGTCCAAGATCAGAGCGACGGCGTTGGAACGACATGAAGGGACCACAGTCGACACGTAGATACACGCCCGAAGAGAAACAACAGTTGATCACGAACCTCGACATCGAAGGTATGTGCACCTCCACGCGGTTATTCGCTTTCTGACCATGACACCGCGCAGTGGAACACCGCGTTCGTCAACTAGAAGAATGGCTCGCTGTTGCACTCGAGAATTTTCGGCTGCACCAAGAGGGACTCATATCACGCATTCCAAAACTCGTTCGAGGCGTTACCATGGGCGACTTTGCAGACAAGTACAATGGGGACATCCAGGCTTGTTTGCGAGGATTGCAGAGCGAACGGATGGGTGAAACCGAGTTCGAGATCGACAGAGATACGCGGAAGCGCAAGTGGGCAGCGGCTCAGGAGGAATCTGAGGCGTCTGGATCAGGACAGGGACAAGCACAAGCGCATGAAGGAGATCAAGCGAGAGCTGGAAAGAACGGTGAGCCATCGCTCGCACCCTCGCCATCCGATTTTGACCCAGTTCAATCTGCTCAGCGCGCATGATGACTGCCACGCCGAAAAAGGCCGTTGGCGGGTCCTCGAATACTTCGCGTCCATTTACCGTCAACCGCACACCAGGCGCTCTTCGATCGACGACGACACGCCCACCAATGATAAAACCTTCACCGGGCTCCAACAAATCGCATTCGTTTGTCCCCGTTCGGGCCACATCACCCGCCAAAAACACTCGTCCTACCACCAACCAACGCACTCGTCCGCCTTCCAGCGCAACCTTCAATCCGACCATGGTACCCAAGAAAGCTCCCACCTACCCGACACTACGTGCACCTCGACGCGACGAAAGCATGCTTAGCGTGAACGGATCCCCCCTCGCTAATCCGTATACTCTGGGATTGGGTTGGTTCGCCGGGGATGATATCGAGGGAAAAGAACACCATCTCCAAGGAAAAGGAATGGACAATCAGATGAACGCTCAATCATCCAAAAGGCGTGTCAACAGTATCGTCATCCGACACGACCCATCCGTTACCCTCAGTTCCTCTTCGTCTTCCCAATCACAAGCGCAAACAAGCGGACCATCCTCCCATACCCGGTCGCGCACCGACTTACAAACCCAAAATGCCGCTCCTCACTCTGCCGCCCATACACGCTCAAACTCACGAACGCAGCTCCTCTCCTCGTCTGACACTGCCCCGCCACCCCCTAACGATGCTCCTGTTCCGTTGGGATCAGTGCCTTCAAGTTCTGCCTCTGCCCTCGTGTCGATACCTACGAAAGACGGACATCTCATCGAGTTCGACCCTCTCACTACGTCCCCACGTGCGCTTGACAAGCTCGTCGGTATTACGGATAGCGCAAAGAAGCAGGCCAAAGAGGAAATGGCTAGGCTCGTGAGGGAGGCCGTACGAAAATGGGTGATCGAATAAACAGACGCTCAGTGCGAGCAAACGAGGGTGGTCATGACGTCCTCGGCCCGAATACAGGATTCTCGGCTTACCCACCTATTCACCTATTGACACGGACTCGATTTTCGAGAGTATTGTTATCCGTCCATGAAGACCATATTTATTCGGTCCTCGCAACTCGCACTTTGTTTTCTCTCCACACGACCAATGTACATCTGCTCTGTTTGTAGCATCAAGTAATTTATTGTTAGGTGCCACGACGGTAAAGAGTCGAATGTACGTAGACCTTTGACCATGTCTGCATCTTCAGCCGCTTCACCGGTGTCACATTGGTGCCAAGCTAAAGGAAGGAACGTAAGCAGCGGAACGGAAAGTGGAGCGACAAACGAAGAGAGGGGAGGGAATGGCCCACTCATCGGCCCGACATCGTCGCGTGGATGGCGGCACGCCCGCTGCGACTCGAAACGAACGGACCGCCAGTGGACGGAAGGGCGGCACGGGGGAGTGAGGGGACAGAAAGAAACTTACTTGCTGCGACGGTCCCGGGTGTCTCCACTCCGTCGATGTGCTGACGAACACGCAGTCAAAAGGGGCGGAGAGGGTGGAGTGGAGGGAGCGAGGCAAGTTCGCTCGGCAGGAACGGAGAGGCTGACGGCGACGGCGGGCGGGGGATGCTGGGCCATTGGGCGGGCGGCGGTGCCGATGTGGATCATGCCGGTGGGGAAGTGGCCAGTGCAGCTCTGGCGCCGCGCCCGCCGAGACGTCAATGCGATGTGTCGATTTCGCGTTCGGGCCTCTTCGAAAGTCCATCCAGCCTGAGGATCCCGAGTCCTCGTCTGCCGACATGGCAGACGCTGTCTGTCTGGGGGGGAACCTGCCTGGTCAGAGCACCGAGCGCTCCCACCGCGCGCCGCACCAGGAACCAGGGCGGCCTCCACGGCGGCCGACGAGGAGGAGGACAGAACGAACCCGCCGTCCCTGGGAAGGGAAGGAAAGCGCAGAAAGGAAACTGTGCATGCGAGCCGGCGGCACACCAACTGCCCATAACGGGCTGCCGGGGTTCTCCGGATATATATAGAGCAACGGGATAGGAGTAAGGACAAACCCTACTATCCTTCACTCATCTCCTCAATACAACTAACATTATGAGCACTCGCTTGCATGATGACAAAGTCCTTGCATTGCAGATTGCTCTGGAAGAAGGAGACATGTTTTGCAGCGGGATGTGTACCCTCCCAGATCATCAACGTATTCTGTACTACACTCATGACAGCCTCCAGTGAGCCAGTTGAAACCCCTATCTCTCACCTACTGGGTCTGACCGAGATGCAGTCGCATCGATTTTTCCAATGCAGGAACAGATGACCTCATTGCATTGTACCATGCCTGCAAGCCAGCAGAGTTTGGATTGAATGGGGAGAACGTCCTCGACGAATCTTATAGAAAGGCAGGCAAAATGGATCTCACTTCTTTTGCAACACTCTTCAATCCACATCTTCTTGGTATCCACGAACAAGTGTCCAAAGCATTACTCATTGACAGCTATCCTATGATGAAAATGGAGTTGTACAAGCTGAATGTCTATGGTGAGGGTCACCCCAGTTCTTGGTTGTTCTTACAATGGCGTGCATCACAGGACCAGGAGACTTCTTCAAGACTCACAAGGACACACCACGAGGAGAACACATGTTCGGATCATTGGTTGTCGTCTTTCCCACTGCATACGAGGGCGGTCAGCTTGTGCTTCGTGATCAGGGAAAAGAGTGGACACTAGACTTTGCAGAAAAGTTTGCAACTTCCACCATGCCCTCAGTTTGCTATGTCGCATTCCATGGTGGCGTAGAACACGAGGTCCTCCCCGTCACATCGGGATATCGTGTGACGCTCACATACAACCTCTTCAATGCACCTGCCTTCCCCACCATTTCTTCCATTTCCTCACCCTCTTTTCAAAACCTCAAAGCAACACTTGCGAGCGTAATAAATGACAAGTCGAAACTACCAAACGGCGGGTACCTTGGGTTTGGCCTCACCCATGAATATGTCCACACAGACGAAAATCCGGTCGAGTTGTTGCAAGACCAACTGAAAGGCTCGGACCGTGCACTTGCAGACGCATGTGAAGCACTTGGTCTGCGTTATCACCTCCGGCTGTTTTATCGCGAGGTATTGGATTTCTGGGACTGGCAGTTGAGCTTCATCACAACAAACAAAATTGATGTGAGGCATAGTAGGTTGACAGACGCTGAAGATGTGGATTTTCTATGTCAGGCTCTCAGGTGTATGAAAGTCGGGGAAGTTGAAGGCATCATTCTCGTCGGATCGTTATCCCCCGACAAGATGCATGAGACTCTGAACAAGGAGGAAAATTTGTGGCTGAAGGAGTTTTTCAGGTATCCGTTTACAGAGGTGTTGGAGGTCACGCCGATGAAATCATCAGTGAGCGCGGAGACCAGCTTCTTGGCTTATGGCAACGAGCCCTCGTTGGGGTACTTTTATGGGACTGCATGCATGTTGATCGCCGTGGAACCGGCAGGATCGCGCGCACAGATCGAGTTGTGAAAGTTGGCTGCATTTTGTTAGAGGAAGTCGGTTTGAGAAATGTTCTCTCATCAATAGTGGTAGTGTAATGAGAAAAATGTTCCGATGTGACTCAGCGAGATGTTTAGAGTGCGGCCAATTTTGCTTGCTTCTGGAGGTTGAACATCGGAACGTTGACTCGTCGTAAGTACGCATGAGAAAGGTCTCCAGTAATGCATATCCGGATGCGACATGTCGAATGCATATCGAAGGTTTGATGTGCGCGGAGTCAACAGAGATGGACGATGATACGGAAAGCATCTTGTTGCGTTGACTGTACCCGAGGATCAACAACTATAACGATGTTGATCTGCTTTTGCTACGGTCCAACATGGACATCAATAGCCTAGACCATGACGTAACTTCACGTTTGTATATTCACAGGGGCTGGAAGGGGTCCAGGTTTGCCCACCGTAGGGCCGTGGAATTATATGTAGATTCTCCTTTTACAGAACTCATTAGGGATCCTCCGAACACTGGCACGCCACGATTAAATTCTTTGCAATGCTCCGCACTCGTTGTGCGTTCTATGTACACAGCAATCACACGTTACGCCCAAGTGCACGCTGTACTTAATCGTGTGTCCGTGAGAGCTGGTACCCTGGCTTCCTGCCTTCATCATTACTATGGCACCCCGTAGAGCTCTGGGCTGGTCACCGCTTGCAATCCTTGGAGGAGGACTACTTTCTCTCAGCCCTGTGGGGGTTCCAGCTCAAAAGTCATTGGCCACGTGTAGTATGTCTTCCTTTGGTTGGGTGCGTCCCTTCACTCCAGACTGTTACTTGAATCGTAAAGTAATTTTGATGACTAGGCGTACAACAGTAAGGGGCAGGATCCTTGTGTTATTTCGGCGTATCTCGGCTCTGCCTGCTTTGGTACCGGTATGTTCCTTTTCCATTCCGCGCTCTCACAGAAACCCGATAATCAAAACGAGAATTCACTGTCTCTGCTCTCCCAAGCGGTTACACCTATTCTAATCCAAGTGGAGATGATCCCTGTGAATGCAGCTCCGTAATGTATAACACCCTTAGTGCTTGCGCTCTGTGCCAGAGCAACGTACTGGCCAGGTAATGCAAGCACGCTTGAAAACCCGCTCGCTCGTTCTGATTTTCATTACCAGTTGGAGTGGCTGGACCACCAATTGTTCGACTGTCTATTCGGAAGGGCAAGTTGAAACATGGTGTACAGGCCCCAGCGAACTTACACCTTCAATAGCTTCCCGAAGGGTATTCCAGCCGGCACTGCAGTTCCAGCATGGGCATATCAAGACGTGACGGTATACATAGATCGCATTGTGTGTGCTTGCCTGGCGCTGAGGACTCTGTTCTTTTCCAGGAAAGCAATAATTTCAACCTCACTCTAGCTGAGTCCGTCGGCGGCAAGTCGCTTAATTCCATTTCATCACAGCCATACATGATATTGATCAACTTACTCAGACAACCCTGAAGTGACTGCAACCGCCACATCGTCCTCCAGTTCTGCAACGCCGACATCAACACCAACGTCCGCATCTCCTACGAACTCGGCGTCCACTACAAATTCGAATCTCTCGAATAGCCACTCAAGCGGGGCGACAATCGCCGGTGGTGTTATAGGTGGTGTTGTGGGTGTCGCACTGATCGCTGGAACCATCTTTTTCGTTGCGAAAAGGCGTTGCAAATTTTCGTCATCAGTTCAGTATGCTGGTGTCCTGGGGTCATCTACCGATCCTTCAGCTCGACAAATACTCTATGTGTGTGGAGCGTCCCCTTCGGAGCCTATGATATCTGATGATCATTCAGGACCCGTCCGATCCCGCTACATATCCTGCACCCCTGTTCACTACCTCCAACTTGAATACGACCGGGTCACAAGACAACGTCCAAGGCCGCACTCAAAGCCTTCTCGACAGTTCTGTGAGTTACAGTAACAAGGGGGGCGTCCCGCAGGTCTAGGGGCACAGCGACAATCTTGTTTGGTCGTGACCCATAACATTGGGTCTCTTCTTTTCGTCTATCGTGTACGGTCTCGATGACATTCGGTCGGAACTAGTTGACGGACTACCCCGTAATATGATAGTTATCATTCCCACTGGCACTTGAACTTTTTTTTTCGGATGTATGATCTTACATGGGCGAGAACGCCTTTTGTGCCCAAATTACAAACTAGGATTTATGGTTCATGAAGGAATGTCGGAGAATTGGAATCTAGCGAGGCTATACTGATGTCCAGAAGAACGACACGATGACCTTGAGGAACTCTCCGTGTTGCAGAAGGTCGCCTCGGCACTCGCAGCTCCGAGCCACTACCATCGATCCTTATATCTGAAAATCAACCGAGAATGTTTCAGGATCGATCAGATTTGAATGCATACACTCTTCCTTTGCTCCCGGCCACTGAAATAAACGGATCGTTAGGCAATACCCAGAGCCAGACTCGAGTTCAATCAGTCATAGTAAGGGGAGAAATGGTGTGCCACAGGTAGAGGTAGTGAAAGTGGCGCTCGTTTCGGTAACGCCTTTCTGTTTCCACTTAACCATCGTGCCGGTGTCCACTTAATTCTCCTTAGCGTACTCGAAGCCAATGGACGCTGCCAGGATAGACCTGTGCGGGAACCTGGTCCTTGTGGTCGACGACGACGTGCGTTGCTCACAAATTGCGGCTCAGGATTAGCGGTAGATCGAAGTGGTGGCAGAGGAATCTGATGAAGTTGTTCTTTTCGCCTGGGAAAGACGTGATGGGCTTGAGGACTGGACGTACCGTCGACTTTTCTGCCGACTCGGAATCGATATATATAGGACAAAACGATCGAATGGGACCCTGTCAGCTCCAACTTATCCACTTTACCTGGTGTCAAGAAACATGTCCGAAGCGAATGTCTGGGATGCCAGACACATTTTGAGGGACTTGCGAAGCCCCTAGACATACCATCGTCGCATTTTCACGGTGATAGACGTAGAGACAGGGTAACCATTCCAGAGCGGCGATGGGAAAGGGAAGATGAGAAGTAAGTGAAGGCTTGAACGTGCGCAACGGATCTAGGATGTAGTAAAGTCTCTGCTGGTGCAAAACGGACATTCCTTCGATACTTGTATTACTGGTCAGCCTAAAAAATAATCAAGGGAGGCACGTAGCCAGATCAGCCATCGTGCGATCACGATATGAACTGTTCGAAGACACACTGGTCGAAAAGACGATCAAACGTCAACTCAGTGCACCGCCCCTCGGCTAAGACCAGCGACCGATTTCGGCTGCCAAGCGGAAGTTGACGATGTATCACCTTCTCAAAGGCCTACACGAATACCTCACTCGGTGAGCAATGCGTTGACAAGTCGTCGAACAGTTCATCGAATGCTACAGAAAAGAAGAGTTCTCGATCATTATCATCGGTCTCGATGGTGCCGGGAAAACGGTAAGCCCAGCCTCGGAGACGACGCATATGAGCACTGACGACACGAATCGAGTAGACGTTGTTGGAGCAGATCAAGACGCTCTATAATGACACGCCCGGCCTCGAGCCTTCAAAGATAGGCCCGACGGTCGGTCAGAACAGTACGTCCGCGCACGACTTCAATCACGGCACGCGCTCCAGTTCGTTTCTCCAGTGGGCAAGGTCTCTCTCCCTTCGACGATACTCAATTTTTTCGACCTCGGCGGACAAAGGGGAATTAGATCGATATGGCACAGATATTACGATGATTGTCATGCCGTCGTGTACGTGATCGATGCCCAGGACAGGGAGCGGCTTGGGGAAGGGTGGGAGGTATTTGGTGCGTCGAGTATTTTGTTCAGAGACGCTATCTGTTCTCTGACCGCCGTACCACTCATACCCTGTTCTGCTGCATACTACACACGCTCCGTGGATTAGATACTGTCCTTTCTTCACCTCGGATCCTCAACGTTCCCCTCCTCCTTCTCGCGAACAAGCAAGATACACCTACGAGCTTGTCTGCAACAGAAATTAGACAGGACTATGAAGTCTGGGATCACCATAGACGCGACAGCGCACGGAGACGGTATGCAGAAGAAGAGGGCGAGGAAGAGGAAAGGAAGAAGAGACGGCTTGCGAGTTTGGAAGTGTTGGGGGTGTCTGCATTGGAAGGGTGAGTTCTTGTCGCTGTTTCGCTCATCCATTTCCATTATTAATTGGATGTTTGCATTGTAAAGACAGGGCGTGCGGGAAGCAGTGGATTGGTTGTTTTTGCGTGTCCAGAATAGTAGGCGGTGAGCGCTATCTGCCTTTTTTTTGCCGGGATCCAACTGAATATTTTCTGTAGGGACATTGGAGACCGTGCGGCGAGGATGGGTTGGAGGTCGTGATGGCTAGTAGACAGCGTTTTGTTGTAGGCAGTGATTGTAAGATATTGAGGACAGGGGTTATTTATCACAGCCACGCGCTGCGTGCAAACAAACCAAGCATCTGAGCAGCGTTACTCCACGACCAGCGCAATGGGGTACTACACGACGTACTACTCCATCGGCCTCCCTTTGTTTCTCGCCGCAGTCATCGCCCTATACCTCTTGTTTACAGGTATATTCTTGTCTAGCTCACAATGGTCTCACTGATGAAATTAATGCCACAGGCTCTGGCGAAGCATTCAATGTTGGTCGATTTCTTGAAGAAACGAGTCCTTTCGTCTGGGGGTCTCTCGGAATTGGTCTTTGCATCGGTCTAAGTGTCCTTGGAGCTGGATGGTACATTACTCGTTGACTCCAGCCCGGTGGGCCTGCTGACGTGTTGTGCCCCTTGCAGGGGCATTTTCCTGACTGGATCCTCGATCCTAGGTGGAGGTGTCCGGACACCGCGAATCAGCACGAAGAATCTGATCAGGTGAGTTTCTCTTTCATGTGTTACTTCGTACTCTTATCCTGCGCCCCGTTTAGCATCATCTTCTGTGAAGTCGTAGCGATATACGGCGTAGTATGTGAAACGACACATCTTGTCATAGTTCCATGCTAGATTTATTCGTCGAATGTAGATCCTTGGCATCGTCTACTCTGCGAAGCTCCAAGCTGTACCAGAAGCAGCCCTCTACACGCGCCAAAATTATTACACCGGTGTGTCAACGATCGCATCCCATGATTTTTCTACATGTTGATGTTTCGTTTTCGTCCAGGTTTCGCCCTCTTCTTCGGTGGTTTGACTGTTGGCGCGTGCAACCTCCTTTGTGGCCTTTGTGTCGGCATCGCAGGTAGCACTGCAGCGCTCGCTGACGCCGCCGACCCCACGCTGTTCGTCAAGGTCCTCATCGTTGAGGTGTTTGGAAGCGTGTTGGGCCTGTTTGGTTTGATCGGTGAGTCTAGCCCATGCTATTTGATGGCACACTACACCATTCCGACGCACGTACTGAAATTCGGTTCGTACACAGTGGGATTGTTGATGACGTCGAACGCGCAAGAATTTATGCCGGGCACGCCCGTGTGGAGTACGGCTTCCAGTGCAGTCGGTGCTCGTGTCGTGTATTAGATTACATCTTTGACGAGGCCACCTACGTTTCATGGAAGGGTATTTAAATGACGGACAGTCACTTGCTCTGATCTCCCTGCCACTGCAACTAGGGTGGAATCTGGCCAAGACATGGCAGGCTCAGTTCCCATTGCCAGCCTGCAGTTGCTTCAGTCACCTCTTCCCTTTGATTCGACTATTCATCTGACAGACGGGAAATTGAGTCGCCGTGTAAGACAGAATTTTGTTCGTCCCCCGCGAATCCAGAGGGGAGGTAATGCGTAGATTGGATGATGCGCTTGCGCCTTCACGCTCTTATCGGCACCAACCTGGCGAGCCTCTGGGATTCTAAACGATATCACAGGTGCGATATCATAAGTGCTGTTTCCGGTGAACACTTGCTTTCTATGTTTCGTTGATGTCCCTACAAATTTCAACTCTAAGAGTACTCACGTTGCAGAAGACATTGAGATGAAAACAGAATAGAAACCAAAAACATGCGAATTAAACAAACCTGGACGGAAACAGTTTTTCTAGGAAGTAGTCATTGGTAATGATGGACAGCCACAGGCTCCTTTCCATCAGCCATGTCGAGTCTGAACAAGCTCGCGATTCGGGGCATCCGCTCCTTTGACGACAAGCAAGTCTCCGTCATCGAGTTCTTTTCCCCCGTCACCGTCATCGTCGGACACAACGGCAGCGGCAAGACCACGATCATCGAATGTCTCAAGTACGCCACCACGGGCGACCAGCCACCCAACACCCGCGGCGGCGCGTTCGTGCACGACCCCAAGATGGCCAACGAGAAGGAGGTCAAGGCCCAGGTCAAGCTGCGCTTCCACGCCGCCAACGGACAGCGGATGTTGGTCGTCCGCAACCTGAGCGTGACGGCCAAGAAAACCGGGCTGACGATGAAGACGCTCGAGAGCATCCTCGGACTGGCGGACAACAACGTCGACAAGGGGGGCAAGGTGAGTTTCCGCGACGCGTGAACACGGCGCCGCCTCGCTGACCGAACCAGCGAGGCGTAATCTCGACCAAGTGCGCCGAGATGGACGCCGAGATTCCACACCTGCTCGGCGTGTCCAAGTCCGTGCTCGAGAACGTCATCTTTTGTCACCAGGAAGAGTCGTGGTGGCCTCTCGCCGAACCCGCCGCGCTCAAGAAGAAGTTTGACGACATTTTCGAGGCGACGCGGTCAGTTCCCGTCACACCGTCGTCCTCTGCCTTGCGTCTTGACGTCGGTTCACGTGTTTTCCCAGATATACGAAAGCACTCGACGCGATCAAGGCGCTGCGCAAAGACCGCGTGGCGGATCTCAAGGCGGACAAGGAACGTCTCACGTCCCTGTCCAAGGAGAAAGCGCACGCCGACAAGCTCCGCGCGCGCATCGAAGACCTCAACAACGTCATCACGTCCAAGCAGCTCCAGTACGAGGAGACCAAGGCGCAGTACGAAGAGCTCGTCAAGAACAATGCCCGGTTTTACGAGAGCGCGACCAAGTTTAGGGAGCTGTACGTCAAGGTGGAAAATCTGCAGCAGAAGAAGGAGCATTATCAACAGGAACTCGCCGAGGCGCGCGAGACGGTTCAAGAGATCGAGGGTAAGGCATGGCTGACGCGGGTGAATGGCGTGCTGACGATCTGGACAGGCTCGGACGAAGAGCTACAGTCCCGTCTGCGCAATTTCGACGACAACGTCGCCAAAGAGAAGCAGAACCGCCGACGACACGAGTCGGAACGCCAAGATCTCGAGGACGAACTCGCGAAAGCACGTCGCGCCCACGTCGAGCTCGTCAACGAACACGGCGAACTGGCAGCAGAATCAAAGGTGTGCGTCTCATTTGCGTCGTCTGCTACTTTTCTAAAACCTATCTACTAACAGGCACACGAACGTCGGTTGGCCGAGCGCGAAGAACTCGTCCGCGAGATCAGCGAGAAGCACCACGTCAAGGGGTTTGCCCATGGCCCGCTCGAGCGCGACAAAGTATCCGAGTTTGTTCGCCGCCTGGACGACCTCCAGCGTGTCCAAGCGTCCGAGTACGACAAACTCCAGACCGAGATTCGCACCAAGAACGACGCGTTCAACCGCAAGTCGCGGCAGATGCACACCGAGGTCGAGAGCCTGAGGATGCAACGAACGAACGCGCGCGATCAGATCGTCCGTCATGCCCGTGCTGCGTGTAATGCGTCTCGTTGACCCAATTTTGACAGAGAGACAAACAGGACGCGATCGCCAAGGCGGAAACGACGGTGGAGCAGATGCAAGGGCTCGCATCCGAGCTGCGCACACTCGCCGGGGACATTGAAGAGAAAAAGTTACGACTGGAAAAGGTCAAGCGGGACGTCCGCGAGGCGAATTTCGAGGAACGGCTCAACGAGCGGGCGAGCAAGGCGCGCGCGATGGAGGACAAGCGGGACGTGTTGAACGCGGAGTTGAGGGGTCTGAGTCTCCAAGCGGACGCGCGGGCAAGGTTGGATCTGAAGCGGTCGGAAGTGCGGAGCAGGACGGTCGATGTCGAGAACACGTGCGTCGGGCGTTCGTGTTGTCGACAAGGCTGACGAAGGGGAATCAACAGGCTCGAGCTGTGCAATGCCAAGTTTAGGAAGCTGATCGGCAAGGACGCACGGGCGGACACGATGGAGCGCGAAGTCGACCGCGTGTCGAGGTGTGTGGCGCGTCGTTTGCATGGGACACGAGCTCACCGTCGGCCTGTAGGGAAAAGGAGCACGAGCTGGCCGAGGCCGAGGCCGAACTCGCAAGTGCGAACAAGACGCTGCAGACGGCCGAGACGACGCTCTCACAGGCGCAGGCTCAGCTCAAGACCAAGCAGGCCGATCTCAAACGTGGGTCCTTTCTTGGTGTGACACATCTCTCGCTGACGTCGCGCAGAGCTGGAAAAGATTCTCAAGGATGGCGTCCATGGGGGCGTTCCGCTAAACGAGGCGCTCGAGGAGGCCCGACAGATGGTCGCAGACTGTACCAGGTGCGTGCCGAGCCTCCCCCTTTTCGTTTTGGTGGATTGACGCGCGCCCGACAGCGAGGAGGGCAACAAGGCAGGTATGATGCAGGTGTACGAGAACCTCCTCAAAGTCGGCAAAGCCAAGCGGACGTGCCAAGCGTGCAACCGCCATATGGACGACCGCGAGCTGGCCGTGTTCGAGAAATACGTGCGTTCACCCGAGGTTTTTCTTTCGAGCTCGAGGATGACGATGTTTTCGTGTCATAGCTCAGGGAGCAGATCCGCAAAAACTCGCCCAAGGAGGTGGAAAAAGAAGAGAGTCAACTCAAAGAATGGCAAGAGGAACTCGCGAGATTGGAGAACTTCCTGCCGTACCAAGCCTCCCGGGACCGGGTCAAGAACGGGGAGATGCCCGCGCTCGAAAAACAGATCAAGGCGGCCGAGGCCGAGATTCCCACCGCGAGTGCACGGTCGGAGCAGGTGCGTTCACGCGCGTCCGGATCTTGGACCAGCAAAATGACAGGGGGTCGGACAGGCGACAGCAAGGGTCAACGAGATCAAGAAAGACGTGCGAGACCTGGCTGGGCTGAAACAGCACGCGTCGGCGATCACGAAGCACGTCACAGAGACGGGGCGGTTAAACGCCGAGATCGGGCATTTGGAAGAGGAGCTCCGAGCGACCGGGAGTAGCAAGACGGCGGACGACGTGCAGACCGAGTTGGACGCGCTCTCGAGCGAGATGTGAGCGCTGATCTCTGTGTAGGGTTACTGATGCTGAACGATACGCAGACGTGCGAACGAGAGGGAGAGGCAGACGATCATGACGGAGAGGGATCGACAGCATGCGGCGGTGAGGACGTACGAAGGGGACGTGCATGCGATGGAGCGCAAGGAGAGCACGCTGTCGGGACAGATTCGGGACAAGGACACGATGGAGGCGTCGATCGTCACGATGAACAACGAGATTGGTGCGCTCAACGCAAAGCTCAAGGTGCGTTGCGTCCCGTCGGGGTCGGGGGTGTCGCTGACCGAGTGTACAGGAACTGGACGGGAAGCTGGTGGGTGCTCAAGCGCCGATCGAGCGGTTGGAACAGGAGCATCAACGTGTGCAAGCGGAGCTGGGCGCACGTGTGGCAGAGGCCCAGCGGACGTCGCAAGATACGAACGTGAGCGTGGACAAGGTGGAAAACATCAACAAGATTGTGGACCGGTGAGTGGTGAACACGAGGTCCGGTCTATCGACGACGATTGATGGGCGGCAGGTACGTGCGGGAGAAACGCGGCGAGTTGCTGAACGAGTGTGCTGGCGAGATCGAGCGTTATGAAGGGGAGATTACGGAACTGGGTATCCGAATCGAGAGCGTGCGAGAGACGGTGGCGCGGATCGACCGGGAGATATCCGAGAGTGGGAGCATGGTGTCGCGGTTGCGGGACAATGTGCGGATGCGGCGGTTGGTGAGGGACATTTCTGGGACGCAGGCCGAGATCGACGCATGCGACATGGAGTCGGCTGCAAAGGCAAAGCGGAATTTCGAAGAGCGGTATCAGGTGGAGAAGCAGCGGGAGACGGAGATGCAGAGCAAGGTGAGGTTCTTTTTTTGGAACGGGCGCAGGTGACGTGATCGTGCGCAGTATGCACACATTGGCGGCGAGATAAGTTCGCATGGGGAGACGCTGAAGCAGGTGGAAAAGGACCTGCGTGAATACCGGGAGATCAACAAGCGGTACACGGATCAGCTGGTCAAGGTCAAGGTGCGGAACGAAGTTGGGCGTACGACCGGCGCTGATCGGAGCGGAACAGATGTCAGACATGGCAAACAGTGATCTGGAAAAGTACGCCAAGGCGTTGGACAAGTGAGTGTGGAGATTGACTTTATTTGTCGAATCGGCTGACGTGCGGCAGTGCGATCATGAAGTATCACGGTTTAAAGATGGAAGAAGTGAATGACACGATGCGACACTTGTGGAACAAGACGTATCAGGGAACAGGTGGACCGGAAGTGTGCTTCCGAAGAGAACGCTGATTTGAATTTGGCAGACATCGATGGAATCAAAATACGGTCTGATGTGGAAGGAGGGGCCTCGAAACGGTCGTATAATTACAGGGTGCGGTTCCATTCAAGGGGAAGAAGCCGAGACTGAAGTCGGAACAGGTCGTTATGACGAAGGACCAGGTGGAGATGGACATGCGTGGACGGTGTTCGGCGGGGCAAAAGATGCTGGCTTCGATCATCATCCGACTGGCGCTGTCGGATTCGTTTGGGCAGAACTGCGGGATACTGGCGTTGGACGAGCCGACGAACGCGCTGGACGTGGAGAACATTGACGCGCTCGCGGAGAGCCTGGTCGAGTGCGTGGCACGAGGCGTGACGGACTGACGGCATTTGACGGGGTTGCACAGCATCATCCACGAGCGCAAGAACCGCGCCAACTTTCAGCTGATCGTGATCACGCACGACGAGGGGTTTTTGCGCAAGCTGGGGCAGAGCGACGTGATGGAGTACTACTGGTGAGGGGGGGGGTCTCGTGCACGGGACGGAGCTGATTATCTTCTTTGCAGGCGAGTATCGCGGGACTCGAGACAAAAGTCGGTGATCGAGCGGCAGAGGTTTCGGTAGTGACGTGATGTAGATTAGGATAAGATATTCTCCGGGGGGTTGGTGTGGTCATGTGGCGAGGTGGCGTCTCGACAGCGCGCTTACGGCACGCGTTAGGAGCCGACTCGCGTTTATCTGCAGCCCCAGCTCGGTCGGATTCCAATGCCATGGCCCAGCCCCCGCCGTCAAGGCTCTCCCCAAGGAGCCTCCTCGCACTCCCCGTCAGTAGTCCCCTTTCCCGTCCCCTTCTCCTCCTGACCCCCTTCCAGTTCCGCCTCTGTAACCCCCCGCCAGCAGTCGCCAAGGTCCGCTCTTGCACCGTCACGCCCGTCCTCGATGTCCGCCTTGACGACGTCCTTGCCCGTCGCCACCTGCCCCCCATCGGCCTGAAGGACTTTGAGGAGTACCTCCTCTACGTCGAGCACGCCCCCGAGAACCTCTACTTTGTCCTCTGGCTCGAGGACTACACCACACGCTACCACCAATGGGTCCAGCGCGAAAAGTCGGCCCTCGTCCCTAAGCAAAAGTCCAGAGCACAACGCCCCAAGTTCGCCGTCCCCCCCACGCCCGACCCCACCCTCGCCATGTTCTATCTCCGTGCCAAACAAACCTTTTTCACCCCCAACGGCGAGTACGAACTCAACATCCCCTCGGACGTCCTCGCGCCTTTTCATGCAACCTCGCACGCACCGCTCCAGGCACGCTCCCTCTGGAACTCGCAGAGCATCCATCCAGATCCCGCCGTCTTCACGGAGGTCGCGATCGAGGCACGTACCATGCTCAACGAGTCCCTCAAGCGTTTCGTCCGCGCCGCCTATACCAACGTCGGCTCTCGCCGCGCAATATGCGGCATCGTTGCCGGCTGCATCATCACCCTCGGCGCCGGCACTCTGCCGCTGCTCCTCACAGCAGGAGGCTGGAACGCGGGCCCACACGGTCGTCTCATCCGTCTAGCGGCCTTTCCCGGCTTGTGGTTCGGCCTGACTGTCTTGATCGCCAGTCTTCAGGGTGTGAGTGAGTTCTTCTCTTTTTCGGGACGGAGACGTGACCGGGCCCGTCCAGGTTTGCCTCATGGTGTACCTCTTTGGCGACCTGCGGCAGCTGCGCAAATTTGAGCTCGCTCGTCCGTCGATATCCAACCCGTTACCAATCCCAGTGTCGCCCCCGTTGCCGACGCGCGCCCAGCTGCCACCGCTCTATATACCCCCTCACCCCTCGAAATCTCGCGACGCAACCTCGATCGACTCTCCCACCGCCTTTACCCCGCCTGTTCGTCCGTACACACACGCCTCGTCCCCGAGTTTCACATTGTCCAGCGACTCGTCTATATCCGAGTGTTGCAACGAGATCGACATCTCGCCCGCGTTTTACGACGACGTGCCCGCGCCAGAGGGTCCTGCAACGGCGACAGCGCTGCATAGGCCCGAGTTCCGACTGCCAGCGTACATCGAACCTGCACACATACCGCCCGAGCGTAGGTCGGGGGCGAACCCGGTGCCTATAACGGTCGAACGACGTTTGAGCGTGAAGCACTCGGACGAGTTCGGTCCAACGGCAGGGTTCATCCCCGACAACTACCACTCGACGAAGAGCATGCGGAGTCTGAGCGATGCGACGACGCCGTCCTTGCAGAGCGAGCGCTCCGCATGTTATTTCAACTTTGACTTGTTGCCTACGAGCAAGGGGCGGCAGCGCCTCGGGAGCTTGTCTGGGATTGCGACAGCAACCACCGCGCGACCGATCTCCCCGGACCTGACGAGTCCACGTCCCCAGACGGCGCCCGCGTCTGGACCCGTACCTCGGCCGTCATCCCCGGTCGTCCCTTCTCTCGGACGCACGCAATACAAGTGTAACCCACACGCACACTCGTCCGAACCCGCTGAAAAGCCGATTTCGGTGTCGGATCGACCGTGCAAGTTTTCGCTGACGACGCTGATACCCTCCTTCACGGCCGGCGTACCCGCGTTCGCGTCGCCGCTCACCCAGGTGGAATCACCGGTGGTGAAACGCGCGCAGTGGGAAGTGGTCGTCAAGGCGTCGATCATGGCGGTCGTGATCGCAGGGACGTTGACGGGCATCGTTGTGGGCGTGGTGCCATAGCTTTTTCCTCGGTCTTCGGGCTGTCGTTCTTTCTTTTCATCAGGTATTTTATCTTTCTTTTGCGTCTACCTACTGTAGCATTGGCGATTCCGGGTTTTTGTATTGCTGCCCTCTGCATTGCTGTATCGGGGGGCGTTCTCCGTCGTTACTTAACCTATGTCGCTCCCTAGTCGTAAACACATGTCGCTCCCTAACTCGAATTTCAGAACTCGTACTTTGATTCCGCTCGTGGATGTCTCCGTTTCGCACGCTAATACCTCCACGCCGCGCCGTCGGGTTCCTTGCCGTCGCTTCAAATCCTGACCCGGACGGAAGATCATGATGGAACCACACGCGAAAAACGCGTGCAGGCGTATCCGAAAAAACGGCGCGAACGTAACAAGGCTTCCCAGACGCCCAAACAAGACCACGCCAACGGTACGGTGCGGCCTCGAAAAAGGCATCCGATTCCACCGCGGACGTTTGGTTCGTCGTAGGTGATTTGGAGAGGCATATGTTATCTCGGGGACGCACAGCTCTGGACGGGGTCACGATCTGATTGGATCATGGTAGATGCCATCACGGCGGTCGATTTTTGCACTGATTCCTGATCGCATCGGACGGGTCCGTGGCACGGTGATTTGGTGATCCGTCGTCGGGCTCGAAACGCACGCGCGGCCGTCCGCGCCAGAGATTCTCGGGATCGGCGGTGCGCGCTGGCACCTATTTACTATAGCGTGGTAGTTTGGGTTTGAGCGTCAGATTCGGTCCGTAGCGCCCACGCTACGAATCCAACATATGTATATGCCGTCATACGCCATCGAAGTCGCGTACGGAATATTCCCTCACCCACGTTGATCCGATTTGACGTTTCTTCGCTTGAGGACGAGAATAGAACTGACTGCTGACTTGTCGAACGCGCGCGCGCGAGTCCCGGTTTTTGCCGTACGCTGCACGAACGTGACGTCGCGGGTTTGTGGTTCCAGCTCCGAAGCGTCTGGCGACCGACCGACCGACTCGGACCTAATTTGGAGAGGACGACACCTGTGGTGGTGGTCGCGAGGTTCGCGCGGGCTTGGTTTCACGCGCTGGTACGTAGTACGTACCCGCGGAGAAAACGTCGCAACAGTTCGGGAGGACGACGCGGCAACGGTCGGCTCTCGACGCCCCTGGTCCAAGTCCAAGGGTGCGACAGCTGTCGTCCGGTTGGCCCAGGGAAACGTTGGCGAGTCGAACTCGAATG
This sequence comes from Pulveroboletus cf. aberrans, assembly GCA_038094155.1. Taxonomy (NCBI): domain Eukaryota; kingdom Fungi; phylum Basidiomycota; class Agaricomycetes; order Boletales; family Boletaceae; genus Pulveroboletus; species Pulveroboletus cf. aberrans. Next base: position 27,007 of record JBBPTO010000487.1, read on the forward strand.
TCAATCACGGATTTGCCCGAAGCGCGGATGACGCAAAGGCCAGAGACCCACCTTCCTTTGACGTGTGGGGCGGGATCGAGGTTGCGGGAGGCAAAGGGGGCGTTGGTGGCGGTACTACTACTAGGGTAGCCGCTTGGGGTTGCTTGTCACCGTCCCGTTCCACCGACCCCATTTGAAGAATCAGCGTGAAGTTTCCTGACGCTCGAGAACCTGATAATCCGCAGCATCAACTGTTGCGGGGCTATTTGCAGGTTAAGTTTATGTCACCTGCCACCAGGGCAACGTCCGACCAGTTGCTTTTACCAGAATCAAGACGTGTTTTACCCTCGAAATTCATCAAGACCTCGGAGGACCAGGGACGGAACAGAGGACAGGAGGGTAACCACTAGGATACCACGCCACCCTGGAGGGCTTTGTGTAACGAGACGTACTGCCAACTTGGCACAGCAATTGATTCCGTATGGTGGCAACTGAGATCGGAGAAGCCCATGACGACGCTGGTCACCGAAGCACACCGGAGCTTGTTTTTACAACGGGACCCGCCGTCGGAGCGTCAATTGGCACTGTTTGGTTCCGCAGTCTCCATCGACGAGCTGATTAGAGAACTGCGGTCGATCACGTTGGGACGTTTGCAGTAATTTCTGGATCGACACGAATCACTCACAGATGTCACCATCGCGATGGGGAAGCTGATTACGTCCACAAGGGGGTCTCGATGACAGCGCTGCGGTTCGTGTTGTAGGCGACTTACTGCGGCGCTATGTCCTTGTAGGTGAAACTTGGTGACGTATATGCGTTGTGCTGTCAAAAGTCATCGAGGATGGGACTGCCTCTTAATCTTCTAACCGACTCTCGGCGCACCTTGATCTCTTTTGGATTGCTTAATGGGCTGTCGGAAATCATCATGTGCCGCACGAGCTCATGACAACAGCTTAGCTGGATTGTATTAGCAGACGCTCGTCCGCCTTGATTATTTGAGTGTATGGAATGCACGGGCTACAACGAGTGCAGGAATGATAGTCTTCCTACGCAGGGATCAGCCTAACAGTCATACATGTTCGATATTTCGCATAGACGAATTTGGTAGATTACATAAACATACCTACATCGGTAGCTAGTCTACTGTGAGTTACTGAGGACATCTCGAATGTTGGACCTAAGGCAGTATCAGGCACTCACCCTGCAAGGAGACCTTCCCAGCCATCCTCGATCTAGTGAAACTGCGTCAGTATCTGGAAGAGTGAGGCTGCTACATAGCCTCCGACCGACCTGTAAGACAAAGAATGTGACATTGGCTGCAGACGTCACTGTAGAGCGATTCAAGATCAGTAGGTTGTATATAGGCATGGATAACCTGAGGGGGGTTACACACAGAAGATAAGCAGGCTGTATGCCACATTGCCCCGAGTTACAGTAGATATGATTCTGGTCTTGGTCCAAAGACCACGGCGGTGGAAATTATAAGCACGTAAGAGGGTCAAGGCGAGCACGACTGGTGGAACGAAATGGGTACTGATCCTAAGCCTGACCTTGCGTTCAACACTCACCAAGTTCAAAAAAAGCAGTGCTCGAAAAGATGGCTGTGACATGATCGAGGGTAGTGGCTCCTGAAGTTACGGAAAAGATGTTTCGCTCTGCACATGCACTGATGGCAGCTCCAGTTTAATTCCAAATCCAGAGACTTACTAAACAATAGCGAGGTGACAGATGATCCTCTTATGACTCCACAGTGCCATAGTTCGCATCAAGAGCAACGCTTGATTGTGACCATGAGTCCCTCAGTGCCATTTCAGCAAGTGCGGGCTAGCATACCCTCGGCGGCAAGCATGCCCAAAAACGGAAAGACTGATTCAAATTAACTTCTGTCCATCTCTACCAAATCAACTGCTCACTCTGGTCAGATCTGTAGAGAGCAGTGCACTGCCATGGGTGAGCACAGGGGTCAACGTTAGACTGGTTGGCCTACAGTTGCATGGGGGCTGGTCAGTACCAATGCGCCTGTGCGTGATAGGTTGGGGGGGGGGGAGCTTTGAGCAAAATAGTGGAAGCGAGCATACCGTACACCGTACACAGCGAGCTTATCATCTGAAAAAATC
>JBBPTO010000488.1:0-29081 GCA_038094155.1 Pulveroboletus cf. aberrans
GAGCGACACACTCTTCGCCGGATGCGGTGCCAGGTATGTAGACTGTCGAGCTGGACGGGTTGGCACGGACGGAACCGACCGCCTTGAGGAGGGATGCATTGCGCTCCTTGAGGAGTTTGGTCTGCTGGGCTAGCCTGCGGTCTGCTGGGGTGAGCGGGGAGACGGAAGGTGCGCCACGGTGCTCACACTGCTCGATGATCGATGCGAACGCGTTCTGCTTGACGTTGCGTTCCGCGAGGCGGACGCGTATCTGCTCTTGCCAGGAGGGCTCTGCCATCGTCGGGAAAGGGCACGATTAGGGTTAGGGTTAGAATATGGACACTCCGGCAACCTGCGGGTGACGTTCACACGGCAAGTAACTTTGGACTCGCGCCGCACGGTCCCTCCTCTCCACAATGGGCGTCGTGAGCAGCTGCTGCGAGTCCTGCTGTGCGTGTCCCGCGCATATACCCTTCTCTCTCCCGTTGACCACGTCCCTCCCTAGTCCGTTCACGCAGATCCCAGCAGTACGAACCCCTCCTCTTGGAGAACGAACGTGAAGCAGTCGCCGACCTCCTGCAGTACCTCGAGAGTACGCTCTGACCCGTCCGTCTTTTGCACCTTCCAGACGTCCATCTTGCAGATCGCACGACCACCAATTTCTTCCAGGGATCTCCCCTCACCGCCCTAACTACTCTTTCTTTTTCTGACAATGTTGACCTGCAACGCAGTGCCGCACTTGCCTTCGCAGAGATAACAGAGAAGGAGGTCCGTCCCGTAGGTCGGGATACACTCGATCCCATTCTTTTCCTTCTCTCCAGCCAAGACACCGAGGTTCAGCGTGCAGCCAGTGCCGCCCTCGGCAATTTGGCAGTAAACAGTATGTCTCGCTCGTGTTTCATCCATCTAACCCATGTGGCCGACGCCCTCCCAGCCGACAACAAGCTCCTCATCGTCAAACTTGGCGGCCTCGAACCACTCATCAGACAAATGCTCAGTCCAAACGTCGAGGTTCAGTGCAATGCTGTCGGTTGCGTGACCAATCTTGCAACACATGGTGTGTATGCGTCTCCTAGAATTTTCAATGATCTTACTTCGTCTTGTTCATGTGCAGACGACAACAAGACAAAGATTGCAAAGTCTGGTGCTCTTGTTCCGCTCACTCGTCTGGCCCGCTCCAAAGACATGCGAGTCCAGCGCAATGCCACTGGGGCCCTCCTCAATATGACGCATTCGGGTGCGTGTCTCGATCCGACAAGAGTATGATGCTGAGGCCTCTTGTGTAGACGAGAATCGCCAGCAGCTCGTTAATGCGGGTGCTATCCCTGTACTTGTCAGTCTCTTAAATTCAATGGACACGGATGTGCAATATTACTGCACTACGGCTCTCAGCAACATCGCCGTGGATGGCGCGAACCGGAAGAAACTCGCTCAAACCGAGCCTAAGCTGGTCACGAGTCTCGTTGCACTCATGGATAGTCCCTCTCTCAAGGTGCAATGCCAAGCCGCGTTGGCACTCCGCAATCTTGCTAGTGATGGCAAGTCGACCCTTGCATATCCGACGCGGCCACTGATCCCCGGACCTTCCTGTTGCAGAGAAATACCAATTAGAGATCGTAAAGGCTGATGGTCTCAATTCTCTTCTACGCCTTCTGCAGTCGACCTACCTTCCCCTCATCCTCTCGTCTGCTGCTTGTGTCCGCAACGTCTCTATCCATCCGCAGAACGAGTCACCGATCATCGAATCCGGTTTCCTTCAACCTCTGATTAATCTCCTTTCGTTCAAAGACAACGAAGAAGTTCAGTGTCATGCCATCTCTACGCTCCGCAATCTCGCTGCAAGTTCGGAGAAGAACAAGTTGGCGATTGTCAAGGCTGGGGCTATACAGTCCATCAAAGAACTCGTTCTCGAAGTCCCGATGAACGTACAAAGCGAGATGACAGCATGTGTTGCTGTTTTGGCCTTGAGTGGTAGGCAATCTACTGACAGGGTGGTCAAAAAAGCTGAGTATATGCAGACGAACTTAAGGGACAACTTTTGGAGATGGGGATTTGCGAGGTCCTCATTCCTCTGACGAACTCGCCAAGTTCTGAGGTGCAAGGTAACAGCGCCGCGGCCCTTGGCAATCTGTCCTCTAAGGGTATGACCACCTTGTGTGCTGAAAGCAAAGTCTTGACTTTTCCCAGACGGGCGAACGGCCACAGACGACTACTCGGCATTTAATGATGTGTGGGACAAACCAGATGGCGGAATGCACCGATACCTTTATAACTTCCTGACGAGCCCTGACGCGACCTTCCAACACATTGCCGTATGGACTATTGTACAATTGCTAGAGTCTGGAGGTACGAGGTCGGTTTCTTTCCGGAACAGTTGATTGACGTTTCTCCAGACCCGCAGTTAATCACCAACATACGGAATTCTGGTCTGTTGAACCCTCCAATCCGACAGCTTGCATCGTCACGGACACCGACGCCGACCTCCTCTATCGGCACACCCCACTCGCATCATTCTGCGTCACAGTCGTACGCGGATACAGAAGCAGGTGAGGGGCAAGGGGAGATACAGTTACTTGCAAGGCGCATCCTCGAATTTGTAGACGGCGACATCGATGGAGGTCTACCGCGAAGTGCCGCTGGTTCGCACATTGGAGGGTCATCGCTAGGGAGCTCGAACGGGAGGGAGCATGAAGAGCTGAGGAGGAGTGTGCGAGAAGCATTTTCCGGATCGCACCACTGACGGTGATTCGATCGGAGCCGTGACCTGCATGGATTACGGACGTGATCGTCATTTCATGGTATCCCCTTTCCTTCCCGGCACGTGTTTGGGCCATGTGTTATATTTTATGGTGTTCGCCTTCTTGAACATTGCTGGGGCGGTTTTCTTGGTATTATAGATGTCAAGGACTAGGCCGAGGATATGCCAGTGGGCTGCTATTACTGAACCTGCCAGTGGCGCTGTCGGTTACCATCATCCTTTGTTGTCCATTCCACAATGCATGATACTGGAATTGTTCGTGAGCCAGTGATCCGCTTCTTTTCGGCCGCTCAGTCCATTCCGTCGGCACGGCGATCATATCGGACAGGTGGACCGCCCAGTGCCTCGTGTTTTCCCTCAGGCCTGCCGTGCGGCGACTGGGCATCCGCCCACTTCCTTGGCCATCCTCTCCCAGGCCGCTTTGTAGGGGATTGCCTTGTCCGTCCTAGATAAGGATTTCGGTGCGTTGTGTCGTTCTCTCGCTTCTCGTTATCCTCCAGAGCTCCTGCGAATCCTACCACGTCATTCCCCATCCTCTTCTGCATTCATTCCCAGGCTGCCAACACCTGGGTTTCCTGCTATTTCTACGCGTCGTAACTCGTGGCGCTAATCTTGAATCCAGGAGTCCTAGACGGCCTCTTTTTGCCTGCCATTGGTGTCTTCCATTTACTGGGTTCGTTGACCGGACCATACGAGCCGTCCATACCTCTTAACTCCATTCGCCATCAACACGCTCTTTTTCTCTTCCTACCTTTCCGGGCATTTCGCAACTGCGCTGGTCTCAGCACGACGCCTATATCAACTCGATCAAGGGAGCTCCATCCACGCTATTCGTCAAGGTCGCACTGCCGGAACCATGCACCTGTCCCTGCTTTTCATTCTTACCCTTTCCTCCACGCTTGCCCTCTTTCCATTGCCCATAGCTGCCCGCAGCTCTTTCTTATCTCGCGCACACAAGGTTGCGATTAAGCACAGTTCCAATTTGGCACGCGATCTCCGTATCGCTTTCGGTGGTGTCCTTGTTGCGCAGCCTGGTTCTGCGCCGACTCAGAATGTGTTTTGTGTTTCGAATGGTGGGGGCGGCATCATTGTATCCAGTGGAAATGGAAACTCTTCCTCTCCCAGTGGCACGTCGAGTGGCTCTGAACCCGCCAGCACTTCTTCTGCCTTATCTTCACCTTGGAAACCAATCGCTACATATTCAGGCTCCACTTTCTTCGAAGGCTGGTCCTTTTTCACCGCGACAGACCCAACGAACGGAAATGTTCAATATGTGGATCAAAGCACTGCTCAGAGCGATGGACTCATCGAAATAAACAACGCCGGGAATGCGGTGATGAGGGTGGAGACGACACCCACTGTGCAGAACAACAGGAAGAGCGTGAGGATTACCACAGACTTGACGTTCACCCAGGGATTAGTGATCCTTGATGCCGTGCATATGCCCACGGGTTGTGGGACATGGCCTGGTGAGTATCCCTTCTTTTGCTTCCATCGATACCCCCGGGATTGACGTAACTACGTATGTCAGCGTTCTGGACTAATGGACCTAGCTGGCCTAACAACGGGGAGATCGATATCGTGGAAGGGGTCAACAACTACACAAATAATCAAGCCACGATCCACACCGGTGTTGGGTGCAGTATTTCTAGCACCAATTCAACTGTACTGGACATCACAGGGACTGTCGTGGGAGGAACTAATTGTGCTGCTACGCAGTCAAACAACGAAGGATGTGGTATGCGCTCTCCTAGCAGTACTAGCTTTGGGAGTGGCTTCAACTCTGCTGGTGGCGGTGTTTATGCTAGTAAGTAGGTTGCACATACCGAGTGGTTGGCGCTGACGGCTTTGACACAGTGTATTGGGATAACAACGTGGGGATTAAAGTATGGTTTTTCCAGCGAGGTTCGATACCCAGCGATATCAATGCTGGCACACCGCATCCACAAAACTGGCCTACTCCCATGGCTTATTGGGCCAATTCGAATCTTTGTGATATCTCCAACATGTTCCAGAATCATAGCGCGATATTCGATACCACGCTTTGGTGAGTGTCGCTTAACTCAGAAATGGTACCGTGACAAATAGCGTGCAGTGGTGATTGGGCTGAAGGAGTCTGGAATGGCACTGGTGTTCCCGGACAATCAGTCAGTTGTGGCCAGCAAACCGGATTTGCAACATGTGCCCAGTTTGTACAAGCGAACGGTGCATCCTTTAATGAAGCTTGTAAGTAAACTCGTGATCTTGCACTTTCAGCGCTCAACAGGTTATTGAGTAGACTGGGAGGTGTCAAGCGTCAAAATATACCAATACACATCTTCATGACAGTCGAATTCTCTCTCGGATGACTTATGGATTATGAACAGAGGAACACGCTCGTAGAACACAATGTATATTGTAGACTAGATGTATGGTAGTATTCTAAGTTAACGTCTCCACTCTCCGCAACAAGCATTACTACGCGGGAGTTCTACTGCTACTTACGAGTTCGGGCTATGACGCAAGTCTTGGTTTGGGGGGACATTTTGCTCGGATGAGATCTTAACAGCATGAAGATTCCCGACTAGGAATTCATCGGAAGATGCTATCCAAGCAGCTACCTATACAAGTTACACTTCCACAGGCCGAAGCTCCGATTTACGATCTCCCGCCCTTCTTCTTCTTGTTTACCACCTTAAACCCCCACTCCTGTTGTACGGGCTTGGGCTGAGTCTTCACTACGTCGGCAATGGATACTGGTTTGTTGCCCGGACCCGAAGCACCTGTGATCGCGCGTCGAGTTGTGGCATCAGCCTTTCGCTTGTTAACGTATTCCGATGCAAAACGTCGGCCATCGAGGGTAGTGCTGCTTGCATAGATGAGATCAGAAATGATCTCGATAGTCGACTGATCAGGGTCAAGGGGGAAAGAGAGCAACATTGACGTTATTTCTTCCACTGATTGATCGGGATATAAGACACGACATGTTAGCTCGAACGGGTCTCGGCCCACTTACAGTTGACGGAGCTATTCAATCCTTTAAGCGATTCACCCAACCATTTCAAAAAGTCATGGGATGGTGTAATTGGGAAATCCTCAACACGTGGAGTTGTCGCTTTTACAGGCGTGGTTGCTGCTTGACGCGTTGCTGTGCCATTGGAGCGTGGTGTTGTCGTGGATGTGGCATTACTCAACGAAGCATTCACTGTTGGGCGAGCCACGTTCGGTGGAGGAGGGTTGGGTTTACCATTAGGCCCTACGGTCGTCCAAGGACCACCCGTTGCTTGCGCGCTAGGTACAATCTACGAAGTATCAGCAACTGGTGCGAAATGGCAGTACAGATCCACATACCTTAATAGTTGTCTCTGCGTACGCCCGACGAGCAGCTGCAGATGCCATACTTTCCTTGACACCTTGCTTCTTCCTCCTCTCTTCTTCCTCCTGAATCTCCTTCATGGTCTTCTTGGTGGTAGGTAGAGGAGTTGTGTTCGTCCATACCAGTGCTGCTGGATTAGTGGATGTGGTATTGGTTGTCGATGCCTCCTTGGAAGATATCGGATTTCGAGTACCTGCTTGCGATGTCGGCAAACCCCAGGAGGACGTGAATGGTTGCGCGTCTTCAGCGATAGTACTGCTCGCAGTGGCATGCACAATGCGTTCCCGTTCCTTCTCTACAGCTCTGCGCGCCTCGGCCTTCCTTGCTTCCACTTCCTGTATCTCCCTCAAGCTCATTGCCACACCAGTCCCCTTTTGTTTCTTGGAGTCATCTTCAACAGCCCACGCAGGCTTCGATTGAGTGGTAGGAAGCGTAGGGGGAGGGTCTCTGGCTACAGTTGGAGCGGGTGAAGGGGTCACCTTGGATCCTGCGGCCTGAGCGTCGCGTACCGTCGACTTGCGTCTTGCCTTCTGTGTTGTTGGACCTTGCGTACCCGAACTAGGAGCAGAAGCGGCTGCTGGTATAACAGACCGAGATGCCATAGCTGTTGCGCTGGCTGACACAACGTCTGTTGGCTCGACCTGCACCAATTGTGTGTTGGGTAGGGGAGAGATAGCATCTTCCACAGGGGAAACAGCAAGATCTCCCTTTCCTTCCCCCTCTTGCCGTTGCTGCTTGTTATGCTGTCCTAGGTTACTAAAGGTGAGACTGTTCGGGCCGGGGACTTCCCTCCAAACATCGTCTACGACCGGCAACGAGGCCATCAACCAGGGTGAAGGATCGACTGATTGCATGGGTTGAGATGTTACCCACTCTGATGCTTGGGGTCGGGCGGGAGGTATGACGGGCGAAGAAGTAACAGGAGGCTCGTAGGGCCCGGTATGTGGAGTCCAAGGTGACGCGCTATTCGGTTGTATAGCAGAGGTCGGCGTCTGAGTGACGTTGGGGACTTCTGATGTCTGTGGTAACAGATCCCCAAACGGTGAAACGGTCTGGCGATGTTGTGATCCTGCAAAGGAAACAGAGGGGGACTGCGAGAATGGTGTTGGTGCGCCGAACTGAGGGCCAAAACCGTTGGTCACACTACTGGGAAACAACCCATTGGCATCAGATGGCCGACGAGCGACAGGGGAGTCATGACTGCCAAGGTTGCCGATACCACTATACGCTGGGTCGCCAAAATGGTCCTGGTTAACGCTGTGTACGTGATCGATAGGTAAAGGGTTCCCCATCATGCTGGATCCCATGCCGTCAAAACCATTAGAATATGGGTGATGTTCGTTGTCACTGGGACCCTGACTGACTTGCCCCGGCCCAGTTGACCACGGGGAACTATCCCCACCATTGTAAGCATTGAACGTGTCAATGGGGGGTACCCTTCCGAGTAAATGGTTATTGAGGACTCGAGCATCCGGAGTTGAATCCTGAAACGTTGTTCGCCCTGCAAAGGACCGACTTCCAAAGTTAGGATCATTGGAGTAAACAGTGCCGCCTGCTGGTCTACCACCGAATGTAGGCGGGTCCGGAGAGCTATTTCCAAATCTACCGCCACCAAGGGACGATGAAGGTGATTCAGCAGGAGAGGAACCATTCGGGTATGAATCCAAAGTGGTTCGTAAGGTCCGGGTTGGAACGGGCTGGTATCCATTAAACATGTTTTGCTCGTGGACCGGAGAATAACTCTTCGGGGACTCTGTGTGAAGAGTAAGGCTCGGTGGACCATTGGAGATCTGCGACAGGAACATCTTTTCTCCGGCTGCCCGCCTTTCTAGCATTGCGACAGCGATCCAATCCGCATCGATGTGAGTGCGCTTCATGAGTAGGTCAGGGGTAAAGTAGCCTTCATCAAACCATTTCTGCATTAGGTCAGCTCGGAAAGGGCCTGTTTTATGATCATTATCGTTATTAAACAGGCAACGACACGAAACGTCAAGGATTGTATAATGCTCACCCTGCACTTGACCTTGAGGATCCAAGTATGACCATTCGATGCTTGCAGGATCAGTCAGACCAGGAGGAGGACCAGATGGGAGGGGATTTGTCGTGGATAGAACCCGTTGGTTCGAACTAGGCTGATACTGGGATCCCAAACTCATACTTGCCATACTGTGGCTGACGGAATCGAGCTCCGACGAAGAGAGCTGGTCATCTGGAATCCGGTTGGATGAGGATGCACCAGGACTTGGGGAAGAGGATTGATCCACGACGGCGCTCGGATCGCTTTCATGAGCATTGGTTAAATGGCGGCCCATGCTTTCTTCCTCTTCCTTGATTTCTGAGTGCCGAGCATCCTCTTCCTTCCCATCTCCTCGTCCTAGCATACCGCCACCAGCCCCTGCAGAAGACCGTTTCCTTGACCAGGAATCACCACTGTTAAGCACTCCATCAAAACCGGAATTAAAAGCGCCCATCCTATTGCGAGGTGAAGGAAGTGCGTCTCGAGGTGATGCTAATGCACCGCTTTGGGTATTCGAAAGTGATAGTTTTCGAGGCAGAGAAAGTGGGGGTTGATCTGCGTGGGGTAAACGTCAACAGCGACAATGTAAAACTTGGTCGATTCACCTGTACTGTCTCTCCTCCTTACCAGAAAAGGGCCGTAACGCATGGTATTACTTGTCGCAGAGTTTGGATGGCTCAACCGTTGTCTGTCTGGTGGCGCAGACAATGAGTTCATCAAATCCATTGACTGGCGTCGACGAAGCTCCGAATTGAGAGGCCCGGAGAAAAGCTGGATGCTCGAGTGAGCGACGAGGCAGCAGACATGGAGCAGGAAGGTGGTCAAACCTTTTTCTCTGCCTCGCTCATTTCGCGGAGACTGGCTGGCTCGGTGCCCACGTCCCGGACGATGCCCTCCCAGCGTTCGACTTCGAGATTCAGGCCACCCTTTCCGCCACCCTCTTTGTAGATTCTGAGCATCTCCTCTCTGGTATACCTGAATGGGCGGGATTCGTCGCGCTTGTCGAGTTCTTGGGTGAGTGGAGTGACGAGCGCGGAGTAGGAAGATGCGCCGAGCTGCTGGGTGGCCGAGAGGGCTGCCTGTGGCGGCGGGGACGGCGGGGGCAGCTGGCGGGCTGGAGTTTGGAGCTTTGCACGCATCCACTCTGGGCCAAAATGCATTGTAGTCGCGGCCATTTTGTGTAGACGTGTACGACGAGAGATGATTTCAAAAAACCACTTGTGGAAAACTCGCGTTCAATTACACCATCCATACCCCCGTACTCATTTAGGGCAGGCCACTCATTCTGCGCCAATCCTCCATCGATGCACCGGCAACGCTGCCAACAAGTCCGTTAACGTGTCCATCGAACCTGTCCCCCACTCACCTTGCAGCTTGCGCGCTGTCGGGATGATGTAGACAACCAGAAACAGCACCCCGAAAACCATGCAAACGCCAGAAACATAATAATACCCATCCTGCTCTGTCACACACTCCCCAGCAATCTCAGCGCAGACCTCTTTGCCTCGTTCAGACACGCACTCGGCAGCTGTGTGACACGTCAGGCATCTGTACTCCACGCATTCATCCATGCCATACCTTTCACAAGTAGCTCCGTGTTTGTGTCCCTGACTCTACAGTATGCCTCGCTAAAGAAATCCACACCTTGGCGACGATCAGTCAGGAATCAACCATTTACCGTAGGCTGACCTTTTAGGACAAAATACTTTGGCCAAGTACCTCCCAAATTCGTGAATGTATTCAACAGCTGTATAGATCAGAGCCCTGTGGAAGCCACGGCAAATCATGGTACTCACTGTCATGTACGTACCCCCGATCAGAGGGTCAGAGATCCTGGTGTGGAAAGCCGAAATTCCTACGAACTGGATAGTGCTGGGAAATCGATAAGAAAGACAGTCGGCTCTGCGTGAGCAAGCGCACTCACGTCGCGAATCCCTGCAGAACGGTGTGTATCACCAGGTATGTGAAAAACCCATAAGACAGCGGTGTTGGAAACCAATAAACAATCAACGTGGATATCAAGGCGAAAAATAGCCGCGGCCAAAACGCCAATACCCAAGGGCGTAGTGGCTTATCACCACTTGACCATTTCGCGGCAAGCCAGCCACCGAGGATTTGAAACGGGAAATCTATGAGGACCACGATGGCGAGGTCTTCACGTCCAAGTCCTTTCTCTATCATTTTCAGGCTTGTTACCGACTCATTGGCTTGGAAACCGATTTTGGCAAAGCAATGCATGATGATGAGGGCCTGTACATCTGTTGGGGCATTACATTGGAAGACACTACTAGCTTGAAAGTTCACGATACTTACGTTTTAATTTGCAAATGTCCCAGATGGTCTTGTAAACGGATGACACAGTCATCTCAGAATCATCCAGTGATTCGTTCATCTGCACAGAAATGAAAAGCTTGGAACATAATCAGTTGTAACACACCGACCTCCTTCTCAAAAAAGATGAGCCAGAATGTGACTCCAAAGCACAAGAGGCTGCAGAACTGTAGGTATGTGCTCATGGTCAAACGCGGTACCCCCCATCTTTGACTGGAAGGGACATCAACAAACACCACAGGAGAGACAACCTAACATACGAGAACGCCTCGCTGTTGAGCGCCAGGAATACTGTAAAAGACGCAAAATAGCCTGTGTTCAAACCGATTGTCTGGCAAGTTGATGCGAAAGAGAGGTTTTCTTGGGATAAAAGGGTCAATGCCCATCCGTCTACAGCAATATCTATCGCAGCTGTTAACCCATTCATGGAAGAGCACCGACACACACACCTTGTGTTGCGGAGAAGAAGACGAGGGAGGTAAATACGAACGTGAGTTCGTATACTCTGTCTGCTGGCTGATAAAGTTCAGGTCGCGCGAAACAAAAGGTAACAGTGAACGAACATGCTCGAATAATCTATCTGCATTGCTCGAAATATAGAGCATCATGGAACCGATTACGAGCTGCATTGGGATGATCCATGATTTACGCCGACCAACGGAGGAAAAGAAGGTAGAGTCGACGATAGGTGACCACAGCAGCTTGAGAGAATACGGATAATTGGAAAGAGCAAACACTCCGAGTTGGGAATAAGATAAATGTTCTCGTAGAATGAACGGTACGGAGCCTCGAATGCCGGAAGGTTAGATGGCACACTGAGGGGGGAAGACATACATACCGAGGGCAAGACCCAACTTCGGAAACAAAGATTAGCGCGACTACGCCAAGACATATCTTACTCACCGGAATTCCTTGAATGAGGTCTGAGAGGGTTAAGCTACAGAAAGAGATGACAGGAAGGAGCAGACGGACAAAGAACGATGAGCAATGTCATTGCTTTTCTGTCTCTGAGGGACAGGGTCTTGGTTTTCTTGTGGACCTCGCCAAATGGCACACCATTGTCGTGTGCTGAGTCGTGCTGCTGGGACAAGAGGGATAACTCCACCTCGTCGTGCCCACCATCTGAGGCTCTTCTCGAGTGCCGTGCCATGGGAGGCGCAGTGCGCGGGGAAATGTGAATGCTATCTAAGGAAGACACGACCTGTTTCTTGCGCATGTCCGACTGATCTTCCAGGTTGAGATTGGGCCGGTGGCGGAGGCTGGGTAGATGAGGCTTCGCTGGTGACTGCTGGCAAGGCAAGGTCGACATGCGCGCATATGAAGTGTTGGTGTTGACGTGTAAGTCTGAGTCTTACCTGATCTGGTGCACTGTGTACTAGAAAAAGTATCCGAGTTCTTCCATCAACACCGGCAACAAGCTCATTGACATTCGCAGACCACTCCGGTCGGGCACCAACACCGTCTGTATATGTATATGGAAATGGTACTTTGCAAGTTTGACGCCTGTCATTCACTCTGACCGGGTATAAGAACCACCCCGGGACTCCATGGTGCCCATCGTTCCTGCCAACTACACATAGCTTAGATGCTATCGGTGACATTTCACCTCGCGCTTGCCGTGGGTCTCGCATGTTTTCTACGCTTCATCTACCACAGAGTCTTCGCTATGCTCATCTTGCGGCATGTCCCCAGCCCCAAACCTCGTTCATGGCTATGGGGAGAGGAGCAAATCCTTTATCACGACCCCCCCGGCGCCCACTATGTAGATTGGCACCGCAAGTTTGGCAAAATCGTGCGGTTTTCTGGTGCATTTGGCGTTCGTCTTTCTCTGCATCGATTGTACTTTGCTGATTTACTCGGTCAAAGCACCAAATCTTGTCCATCACTGACCCTCGCGCCATCGGCTATATTGTGGGGGAAGGGACGTATAAGTTCCCTAAACCAAATGGTGTAAGAACATGGTTTCAGTTGCTGCTCGGTGAAGGCATTCTTTGGGTAGAAGGTGATATAGTTCCGTGTCACGATTTGGCTCGTCCCGATCTCCTTTCTATAGGGAAAGAAGCACATGAACGGCAGCGGAAAACTGTTGCACCTGCATTAAGGTAATCTGGTTTGAGAGTAATACGATAAATCCCTTGATCGATGTCTCAGCGCACATTCTGTGAGATACCTCACAACACTGTTCTACGAGAACGCCACAAAGGTGAGCTGAACCGCTGGACCGATTAGAAACATGGTTAAGTCCGATTTTTGCTGGAGATGGCCGTTCAATGGCACAAGATTTTCGATCATTCCCAAACTAACGAAGTCACAATCGAAATGACGAATTGGGCAGGTCGATTTGCGTATGGACACCAGTTCAGTGGACTGGGTGGGTATTGACCAGCTTCTGAACAGGCTTGATACAATTACGCGGGCTGCATTCTCGCATGACTTCGACTGCCTGAATGGACGACCACACGCACTGATAGATGCTCTAGACAGCTTAACGAACCATGAGAAGACACAGTGGACGTTCTATATGCGCGCGTTATTTTGGCTGGCTCCCTGGATCCTACACTTTGGCAAGACAGGTCGTCTCATCCGAAAAACTCACAAGGAACTTGGTGAACTGGCCACGTTCATCTTGAGGGATGCGAAAATCACCAACGATCCAGACGACAGGTCATTGATGTCATCGATGTGTACGCTCGGACGTGCTATTTGTGAGTTCGAGCTAACCAGCGAACAGTGAGAGAAGATAGGTCGTCCGTGACACCTCATCTAGACGATGAGCTGGTGGCAGCACAAATGCGGACAATCATCTCTGCGGGCTACGAGCCTGTGTCCGCTACAATTGCAGTGAGCAGTGTTCGCCGTCGCCATTTCTCCAACCGAAACGATATCGATAGTGGCTTTTCCATGAATTGGCCATGGACCCTCAAAGACAAGAAGCTATCCGGAAGGAGGTGTCAACCACACATGAGCCATCATATGATGCATTGAATAACGATTTTCCCCTACTCCATGCATTTTTAATGGAAACGTTACGTATGCACCCTCCCGTGCTAGAGAACCACCATCAGGTACTTCATGCTCTTTACTACTGTGCCTAGTCTTAACCGAGTGATCCCCCAGGCTTCTGAAACTATTACAATTCCCTTATCCGAACCCCTGCCTGGTATGACTGAGCCTCACCTCACTATACCGAAAGGAACCGTCTTGTCCATGCCAGTCAATGTGATTCAGAGGGACCAGTCCACATGGGGATCCGACGCCGATGTATTTCGTTCGGAGCGCTGGCTGAAACGAAATGCTCAGAATAAGCGCGACCTGTTCGCGTTCAGCCTCGGGTAAGGGGACTCATTCGAGGATCTGCCATCGCATTGACTGGTCCAAGTCCGCGAGGATGTTTGGGTAGGAACTTTGCAGCCGCTGAAATCAAAGTGAGTGCGAAGCAGAATCAAGGGTGTTCATGTCAACGAGATCTCGATACCAGGCCTTGGCGGTCGTTCTTTTGCGTCACTTTTCCTTTACGTGCGAGTGCGACATAGAAAGCTTCCAGACATTTGTCATTCGACCCAGGGTCGCAGGAGAGAGATCAAGTTCACTTCCTCTGCTTGTTCAAAGAATCACTGACTAAATGGGCAGCATAATTTTGTAATGACGTCGATTGGGTTTCTTGTCGTCTTTTATCATAAATCCATGTGGGGTATGGTATGCTAGTCACATTCTTCAAGGTGAATGCAACTGCAGCGATGCATCTGCCACTGACCACTCGAAGAGTGATGGAAGAGACCTCGGCTGTTGAAAACTACTTGGACGTACAATAAGGTCTCAGTGCACTACAATAACTGGAACCAGTGATTCGATTTCAGTTCCAGCGGTCATCTGTCCATAAATCGTTCCCGAACTTGGTTTTCGCCAATGGACATCAACAATACAGAACTACGACGCTGCAAGTCACTACAGTCAAGTAAACGATGCCAAGAGAATAAATATGCGTCGAATATGGACGTGAGATGGGTGTAAATGCCACCGAGCTTACATTCAATCCTTTTTCTGCTTTTTAGGTCTGGGTTTTTCCAGATCGATTTCTTCAGCATCGTCGTCGTCATCACTTTCCTCGTCCTCCGAGTCGATTTCGTCTGATGGAACATTTCCGAGGAAGTAATTGGTCGCTTCAACGAAAACTTCGTTGGCGATCGTAGTCCCAACCTAAACCAGGATGAAGCCAGTCAGGGAAACGTTTGACAAGCCAGCTTACATCGAATGAGTCCGAGGCAATCTCGAAGAAGTTAAAGAAGCTGCCAGCTTCCGCAGGTGTCTCGGAATCCTCGTCTTCATCCTCAACACGAGGGTGCAATTTCGTCAATGCGTTCTCAGAATCTTTCCAATTGATTTTGATGGCCTAAATAAAACAGTGAGGAAAATCCAGGAATAAACGTGGGCTGTGTACACACCGAAGGTTCTACATCACGATTCCATGCGAAAGCAAGCATCGACGGAGTCAAACCGTCCTCGTCAGGCTGCTCATTAGCAGCCTCAGGGGGTGGAACATACTTGTACTCCTTTTTAAGGACAGAGTCGGTGAAGTACGGGTTTGATTTGAAATGCTACATCGCAAGTAAGCGCTGCTATGCGAAATGCGCGGCAGCAAACTCACAAACTCGATGGCGAAACACCTTGGTTCCTTAGGATCACGTACGACCCATAAATCTTCCAAGTAACTCAGTGCAATGCGATCAATGTTGTGCTGAGCTTGGAAGCCGATCAAGGGATGGTTCATTAACGCAATAGGCCAAAACTTGGGAATCGCCTTGGCAACTTCGCGTCGTTTCTGGTAGACAGAGCGAAGCGTTTCATATCCACGACGCTCTAAAACGAACTCGGATTACAATGGGCTCCACGTTCAGCGAACATACGACGCACCCAAGAGTAGTTCAGCACGTTCAATCTGCTTTTGGACGTCTTGCAGCTTTTGCGCATCCTCGTCGCTAAGCTCAACACCCTCAAGAGGGTTTTTCTCTGTGTCTGCACCGGGGGAAGCGCGTTTCTTGCCAGACATGACAATACAATATCGTGAAGAGTGGGATGGCAGCAATATGGACCTGGTGTGCTGTGGAAGTTTTGGATATCGTCCAAACTCCGCTTCCAGGAGAGCGTTAGGCACACCCCCAAATTGGGAAACTGCGTTGGGAATCAACATTAGTCCAAGAAATGCAGTAGTATGTATGCATAAGATATCTATGAGACTCTAGGCTAATCTACCCTTTGCTTGGTACCCATCTCTATTTCCTCCATTTTGGTAACGGTCAGCGCCCTTTTCCTGGTGGTTGGGATTACATTTGTGGGGAAAACCCCGCCCGACAACCCAAATTTCTTTCCTAGCGAGCCTTTCAGGCCTTTGCCATGGTGCGCAGAGCGAAATCCCGGTCCCTCATAGTAAACAATATCCGTGGGCGGTATCAGTCGTGGCCACGAGACGTACTCGATACCATAAGTCATGATGAATGTTACCGCAAAGACCGCAACCACTAGCCAAAGCGTGAAATAGTAGAAGAGGGAGTAGTCTGAACGAAGAGATTAAAATTGGGGGGCTTCAAATCCATCCACAGCTCACCCGAAGTTCTAGGTAGCGTGAGACCAGCACAAATCATGAACAGCGAAAATGACATGATGTAAGGAAGCTTGACGTTCGTGAGTGGATGGACAATTTCCTAAATACAAACATCTCACCGAACGAATGACTAGTGGCCTGGTGTCTGCCAACAAAGAGATCGCCGTAATTGGATTCTTCTGTGGAGTCCATGCTCCGGTCACAAGATCGAAGCCGTCCTGTCTTGCGCCGTCGAAATAGTTATTCCTGACATATCGCATTACACTCTTGTATCCATCTTCAAGAATGCCGATTTTCGTTCGCTTGTTTGTTCTCGTAAAGTCTGTCTTCAATGCACCAGAGCCAGCGTAGGCCTTCGAGATCAAGTCGGCATGGTCAGTCCACACTTTCCGGACACCAGTTATATATCGTCAGACAATATTTGACCTCAGGACAGCAACTTACACTCTCGAAAGTCCCTGCTCAAAGCTTGAAAGTCGTCAAGACCCTCACTTTCGGTGAGTACGCCAAGCGTTTTGAGCTGGCGGTTCAGTGTCCATTTCGCCAATGCTGCCTGTACAACATTTGTGCGGTCCAAGTTATCCATGCAATTCGTGCGAATAGTTCCTCGCTGAGTTTTCAAGGGCTCAGGCCGCGACATGTCGAGATGGAAATAGCTGATGATACTTGAGTAGGAGATCGCGTATTGATGGCAGCACACACCCCTGCCTCGAGAGGTCGTCTTGCATTTTTTCAATCAGGAGATTGATACGGTCCCAACGCATATTCTTGCACTCGTTATGGAAATCAAAATACTGATATTTAGCATCCGCCACCTCAGCCTAGAACAGACATAAGCGGCATGATGAATGCGTGTGAGAACGAAATACTTGGTTAAAAACATGCTCATACGCGTCTTTGAGCGGCTGTTCGTGTCCCTTTTGATTCACCAAATTCACCAAATTCTGTTCGCCATAGATGGAAACTTGTTCTTCTAGATGACGTCGCAGGGCGTCGACCTTCGAGAAATCGAGCACTATATTGCCTTCGCAAAGATGAGCACTTACAGTATCTTGGAGGTCCATCACTTGCAAATCGGGTTTGTACCGAAGAGTATTGACTTCAGCCCAATACACAGGAACACTCCCTCG
This sequence comes from Pulveroboletus cf. aberrans, assembly GCA_038094155.1. NCBI lineage: Eukaryota > Fungi > Basidiomycota > Agaricomycetes > Boletales > Boletaceae > Pulveroboletus > Pulveroboletus cf. aberrans. Next base: position 17,170 of record JBBPTO010000488.1, read on the forward strand.
TGTCTGGACAAAACTAAGCTGATGCGAAAACTTTTCCACGCTAGATATGCGGCCGGCTGCCTGCTCTTCGACAAGAAGTATTTGTTCGGTCTCGTTGAAATTTGCAACACGCCCGTCATGGTCTATGCCCCGGCGGAAGTATCGTGTACCTGCACGATGCCGTGACCTCCGGCTGATGAGACACAGCTGGATCCGGTTTCCATGGATGTAACCAGTGCGAACATCAAAAGCTAGTTGTCAGCGTTAACACGGATGTGAGATATGTCCACCATTGAACACCCACTGCCGTATATTATGGGAAGAATGAAGGGACTAAGCTATTCGTGTTTCGGCATCAGAAGTGCCATGGTAAAAACATCATCAATTTCCTCACCTCTCGTGCAATGTCAGTGTTGATCAACCTCGACTGCAGGAACCTAAAGGATCGTTAAGTTCCTGCTGAAGGGATGACATGATGTGCGCACTTGTTCCAGAAGAACCTGTCATCCACCTTTCGAAGGATGAGACACGTGACCTTTCATCCGAGTCATTCGACTTACCTGTTCCCAGAGAGCCCTTTCGATGTTATTCTCCCTCTCGCTCCACTGAGTTTGCATGCGCGTGGACAAGTCCCATCCGTAGCTAAACAAAAACTGCCCCCCACGCAAATGAGACCGCACGAGTGCCAATAGGTGTCCTTCGACTGGATGTGGCGCATTAAGAGCAGAGACGTTGGGGTTAAGAGGGAGGATGTCGAAGTCTGCGGTACGGTATATATCGTGGCCCATGAAGCGTGCCCGGTGCTCTCGGCCGGTCAGGACAATGACATACTCTGCTGTTACAGCACGTGAATAGCACGCAAAAGGAGACCGGCTGGAGAACGCACACAGCGCCAAAGAGATCATTCCCAGTATCCCATACACCGTTTTCTCATACCTCGTGGCAGCAGGGGCCGGCATTGTGTTAGGTGCTGAATGGCTCGCGTCAGGGAGAAAAATACAGGGAGCGGGGCGGGCGCACGGTTGAGAACTATGTCACCGGTGGATCTGTGTATGGTGAGGGACTGCGCGCCAAGCGGTTCCACGGGAGTAAAGGTGTAGGCATCCTGACCCACAATGAACCTGGAAAGTATGAGGAGGTGGTTGTGGAGGTGGAGGTGAGTGGAGCACGAACAGGTTGAGTCTCTGGTATATGGGCTTCATGGATGTTGAGTTGAGGCCTCGTTTGCGTCTGAGTCTGAAACGGCCTGCAACTTGAGCCATGGTCAAGCTCACGCCAGAGCTCCTCGCTCAAGCACCCTCCGCGATAAACCCCATCAAGGAGCGCCAGCTCGATCTCCGTGGTGAGTCTCACAACGAGTCGGATACCCGACCCTACTGACATCGCAAAGGATACAAAATCCCCGTCATCGAAAACTTGGGTGTCACCAAGGCACGTTGTGTCGTCTGATCATTTCTATCACGCTCATCACACCCGCAATTCAACCCAGGACCAACATGATGCCATAGACTTCACGGATAATTCCATCGCTGTGCTTGGGAACCTGCCCCTCCTCAAACGTCTACGGACACTCCTACTTGCCAACAACCGTGTCTCGTCCATCTCCCCGTCCATCAACCTGTCCGTCCCCAATCTCTCCACCCTCGTCCTTACTGCAAACAGCATCTCCGAGCTGGGAGATCTCGAGCCCCTGAAAGAATTGAAAAACCTCAAGTACCTTTCTCTGGTCGGGAACCCCGTGCGAGAAAAAAAATGGTATCGCGAGTGGCTTGCGTGGAGGATACCATCGCTAAGAGTTCTGGATTTTCAGAGGATTCGAGACAAGGTGCGCAAGAAATCGCTTTCACTCCGAGACTGCTTGAACGCTTCTATACCACGTAGGAGCGCCAAGCAGGCAAGTCACTGTTTCTCACTGCTGAGGGTTTGCCTACCGCGCTTGCAACGACAATATCCACGACCGTTTCGAAACACACCACAAAGGCTGCTATTACAATGGATGAGCCTAAGCCAGTACCGCTCGTAGCCAAGGCTGGCCGGTTGATGTCAAAGGAGGAGGCAGAAAGAGTCAAACAGGCCATCGCAAAAGCAACCTCGATCGAGGAGATCAGAAGATTGGAGAGAAGTCTCAAAGAAGGGTACCTCCCAGCCATGGAGGCTGTCGGTGCTTAATATGTTGTAACCCGTATTTTCTTCGTCTAATACCTTAAAGGCTTCTAAGTTTGACGCACACTCGATCATGCGAATTGCCTGCAGGTTAGGCTACGAGTTTCCGAAAGGTAGTTAGAGATAGTTAAAAGAATCTATTTTAGCTGGCCTCTTCGCAAGCAGCTCAATCTCACCTACATCCCAAGGCACAGCCCATGAAAAATGAGGGCAATGATCGCGCCAAGGTTCGCCAGAGAGCTGATGCCGTGAAGCATTCTGAATCTCGCCTTCAAGACCTTCAGCTGTGTAACAATAAGCGGGGAAAAACCGGCCGCACAAGATTCGCATTACCGTCGTGCCGTCACTCCCGCTATCTTCCATCTTTTCAAGCTTTTGGCGTTGCAACATCGTCCTTGATGAATGTTAAGAAATATTGTAGCAATGTATCCACTATACGGAACACGTACTGGCTGGTCAAGGGACCGATCACAAATTGATTCATACCCTGCAACCATATGACGCTGGCCAGCATGTACACTTGGGCAACATCAACGATCAAGGGGTTATCCAGCTGAGTCAGGACGTTCGGATGATGGAACACCCAGAGTACCAGCAAGGCAGACGAAAGGCAGACGGAAATCGCATAGTAGACGGGGAAAGTCCAGAGCTGAAGAGTCCCAAACTGCTGCCTCGCTAACGTGAGGGATTAACTTCGGGTTCCGCTGGGATTGGCCTACTACGTACGGAGGGCTCTGTAAGCAATTACACCTGAGGGAGCGAACATGAGCCTTTTGGCGCTCAGCCAACACACAACTCACCTCCAAAAAATGTCACCCATACAGCTTCATACGATTACAAGTCAGTGAGATTTGTTGATCCACGAGCGCAATACCCACACATTCCACACAACCAACTGTAGCCCAGAATATAGGCTCCTTTACTGTTCAGCAAACCCCCGATGAACGAAAGTGTTAGTGTGTCTTGCTGGGACATATCTTGAACTGGCTGGTAGTAGATTGGGGATCCGAATTGTTTGACTCTCGGGTCTCACCGGATGTTCCATTGTCATAGTAGGTAGACGTCATGCGAAACCATCATCGTCCGAAATTTTTAATAATAACTCAAGTTCAGGTCTTGAAAACAAAATTGTCAATAGAAAATCACAAATGAATGTCCTACATTAATTCTTATTAGATTCTCGAATATTGCACTTGTTGATTAGCTTTTAAATTTTTCGGACAAGTGAGGTTCGATGGTTTCGCATGACGCCTACCTTACTTATATAACACCTGTCAGGGGCACGGTCGAATAGTTATCAGTAACTTATCGGTTACAAATATCGTTCTAAATAAATTCGCTGAAATTATTCTTCCTTTTTTGGGATGATAAGCTGTGCCAATAGAAATATGTTACAAGCTATTTACCAAAAACTTTTCCTTTTTCTGAGGCGGAATTTATTAGCAACTTTGTAGCGGATAAGTTGCCGATAGCTATTCGACCGTGCCCTAGGTGTAAGGTCCGTCTAACTCGTTGGTTTGCTGATGGAGTTACACGAAGCCAGTGCCACACAAGAATGCCATGATAGACTCGTTTGTTTCGGTCTAGGAGTGCATAGCCCAATCCCCAAGTATGCCTCCCTGTCTGCCTAACCGTTTCCTTGGGCCAGGTCCCATGGTACGTTCATCGCGCAGAGCACCGTTCAGGACAAGGTGCTTATCGACCAACTGGGGGACAGTTCATCAGACAGAAGATTTTAACTAGCACTAGCACCACGTACATCATTCAACGTATTTGTTGATTTGGTCAGAGCGGATAGAAAAGCTGTGAGCTGTACATCTTCATATTCCTAGAGACATCGTCAAGCGGTGTCAGAATAATTGAAGTCAACTTGGACTCACCGTGTCAAACTCCTCGCGAAAGCCTTTGTTCTCACTCGCAGGAAGAGAAGCAACCAAGGCTGAAATGGATCGAAGAATCGAATGATCTTCCTGGACACGGCCTAATGTACGACCTATGACTCAGGTTGCGGGGTATAACCAGTGGTCATCACTCACCTGCGATGACACTTGTGACGTACTGTACAAGCACCAAGATCCTTTCGTGAAGCATCTTGACTGCTGCTCTTTGCGACTGCAGATGTGACTCCACTGAGCAGCATCAACTCAGTATTACGAGACCCTAAGACGAGCAGACGCTCACAACTGGTACTGCCACCCCCACCCTTTGCGGTCCAATCCACAGCGATGCGCTCCGCTTCTCCCGTTTCGACTTTGTATGGTGCCTCGATGAACACGGATCGCGTCTTCTTGTCCCTGATCTCCACAGAAGGTTCATACGCTTTAAAAGGCAGGGATTGGCCAGTGATGTCAGAGGACGCGGACACGGATGAAGGTTGGAGTAAAAGGAGCAGCGGCGTGGAACAGTAACCTGTGAACTGAAATAGCGAACCATCAGTCATCGGAAGATGTAGTATCAAGGCTCGAGCTGACCTGTTCTTGAAGCGTTATATGACGCGAGGTGGGCGTCGGTGCCACAGTATACCACCCAATGAACTCCAACGAAGGGAACACCTGCTTATCTAGATCGACACGTGAGGCAAAGTACGCTCTCGGATCGGATGGCATACATTGATCTCGTCTTTGCACTAGGAAGCCGTGATCAACCATGTCATCGCGTCCATCCTCGACTGCCAACTCAAAAGTATTAACAATCTCGACCTCTCGACCGTTCTGCGTGCCGAGTAGCGCGCCAAGCACTGCGCAACATCTGTGGGCTGGCTACTGGTCATCACAGGAGAGCTTACCAAACGGCAGATGAGATCTCGTCTGAAGTTTCGAGCGTGTGAGGTGCTCGGAGATGTTTAGAATTGGGAGGGGATGGCTGTGCGCACGCAGTGAGTGGATGGTATCATGACGGCGCGAGCTGGACGTACAGCAAAAGAGAAAGACCGGATGTAGTAGTCGCTGGGAGGATGACCGACAGCTCGTCGACGTCCATCGGAGTCATCGTATCTCAGAAGGGCACACTCAAAAGGGGCCAAGATTCTCAGCGCGTCCAAAAAATTCCCATTAGCCGACTCGAACGACTGACCTCGTCATTACTAGTGACGCGCTCTACCAACTGAGCTAAACGGGAGCTGGGGTACTCACTCGGAAGGCTGTTAAAGTATTGCCGTGCAACGCGAAAGGACCTCCCCTCAACTTTCGGTCGCGTATCCGCGCTTCGCCACTTCCACGCTTGAGTAGCTCACGCCATGTCTGGGTTTGATGCCAATCGAGTTTTCACCGTCAACGTCCACGACCCATCCCCCACTTCCGCCTCGACAGATACCCCCTCTCAGACCGAGAAACTCCTTCTCGAGTTCTTGCTGCAGTACAGAGTGGGTGGTGAATTCACATACAGGTTGGAGCCTATTCCATCTCTTGAATCATGTCTTATCTTTCCATAGAGACAATCTACGCGGAAATCTCCTTTTGAAACAATACCAGCTGGAGATAGACCTTCGCCACCTCAGCTTGTATAACGACGAACTTGCACACGCGATTCAGGACCGCCCGGCAGACATCCTTCCCTTGGTGGGTATCCTCTATTTCTGCACGACTTATCTTTTTCTTATGCTATGCCAGTTCGAAAATGCGGCTACCAAGGCAGCCAGGTCGATCCTTTTCCCTCTAGCAAGCACGTCTGATGAGCGAGCGGAGGCTGCTCTCCAATCCATACCCAAAATCCAAATATGCATCCAGTCTGGGTTGAGCATGCAACGATTCCGCGACCTCACCGCGGATACGATGAACAAACTAGTTCGTATACCAGGCATCGTCATATCAGCTTCTGTCCTCTCTTCTAGATCTACAAAGCTCCACCTCCAATGCCGTGCGTGCAAATCGACGAAGATCATGTATCCACCTGGTGGTCTAGGTGGACTTGGCAGTGGCTCCGATCGTGGTCTCCCAAGGGTTTGTGATGCCCCCGAATTAGAGAACCAGAAGAAAGATTGCCCACTCGATCCCTACAACATTGTTCATTCAAAGTCCAGCTTCGTAGACCAACAAACGCTTAAGCTCCAAGAAGCACCAGATATGGTTCCGGTTGGGGAGCTTCCGCGGCACATCCTCCTCTCAGTCGATAGATACCTTACAGGAAAGGTTGTTCCCGGCTCACGCATCATTGCCACTGGGATATATTCCACGTTCAATTCAGCAAAAAACGTGAGTTTCGTTTCCTCTTGTGCCTCGGATCATTGAGATCCACCTCAGAAATCCGCGGGACCGGCTGCTCTCCGACAACCATATCTTCGTTTGGTTCATATCGAGCTGTCATCCCCATCTGCAGGCGGTACCTCCAACCCCTTTGGAGTGCAATTCACCCCCGAAGAAGAGGAGGATTTTGGTGAGATGGCGCGAAGCGAGGGTTTCTACGAACGTTTCGCAAAGAGTGTAGCCCCAAGTATTTATGGTTGCTTAGGTCTGTTTTCTTTCTTTTTTTTTTTTTTTCAGATCTGATCGGAACATGTCACTCATGTTATGCAGACATTAAAAAGGCGATTACTTGTCTTTTGTTCGGAGGCTCTAAGAAAGTATTACCTGATGGGATGCGACTGAGGGGTGATATCAATGTGTTGTTGCTTGGAGATCCTGGTACAGCGAAAAGTCAATTGCTCAAGTTCGTAGAAAAGGTGGGGCTCATCTTTTCTTTTGATTACCTGTTAACACCTTTCAACAGGTTGCTCCAATCGCTGTATACACCTCGGGAAAGGGCTCAAGTGCGGCGGGTCTGACAGCTTCTGTACAACGCGACGCAGTTTCTGTGAGTCCATGTGAGACATACCTTCGATTTCACTGATTTAATTCGACTAGCGCGAGTTTTACCTGGAAGGAGGTGCCATGGTCCTTGCTGACACTGGTGTCGTGTGCATCGACGAGTTCGATAAGATGCGCGATGAGGACCGCGTCGCTATCCATGAAGCTATGGAGCAACAGACTATATCGATAGCCAAAGCTGGTATAACCACTGTCCTGAACTCCCGAACGAGCGTCCTTGCAGCAGCGAACCCGGTGTGGGGTAGGTATGATGAAGGGCGAAGTCCAGGCGAGGTAAATCTATTTTCGGTGTAAATTTCGAATGCTTTAACAATTTCCTCCTCTCATTGTAGAATATCGATTTCCAGACCACCATATTGTCTCGGTTTGATATGATTTTCATAGTCAAAGACGAGCATAATGAACAGCGTGACCGGGTTCGTATGTGATTTTTGCTTCCGATTACTTCCTTACCTCCCCGAGTAGATGATTGCAAAGCATGTGATGAACATCCACATGAACAGACCAAACCAAAACGTTGAAAATGGCGAAGTTACCGGTGAGGTCGATATCGACAAGATGAAGCGATACATCGCATATTGCAAAAGGTATGATTTGTCTCCTAAATGCGATCTACTATTCTCAAATGACGTTGTAGCAAATGTGCTCCTCGGCTCTCCCAAGATGCTCAGGAAATGTTAAGCAGCCACTTCGTCAGCCTGCGAAAGCAAATTCAGCAGGTCGAGCGAGACAACGATGAGCGAAGCTCGATACCGATAACCGTTCGGTTTGTTCAGCATGACTGGTTCTTCTGTCTCTTCCTAAATATAGCTTCCCCAGTCAGCTAGAAGCCATCATCAGAATATCCGAGTCACTCGCCAAGATAACGTTGTCATCAATCGTGCAAAATCATCACGTTGAAGAGGCCATACGTCTGTTCAAGTTTTCAACCATGGACGCTGTCTCGGCAGGCTCTGTCGATGGAATGTCTCGAGGCGAGCTTAACGAAGAGATAGGCCGTATAGAGAAGGAGCTGCGAAGGCGGTTACCGGTGGGGTGGAGTACGAGCTACCAGAGTCTCGTCAGGGAATTTGTCACGCAACAAAGTTATTCGAGTCACGCCCTTGAACGTACATTGTACATCCTGGAGAAGAGGGAAATCATTAGGTTCAGCGGGCAGAAGAAGATTGTCCACAGGTGAGCTTGGCGTCATTGGATGATGGTCTCTTACTTAGCTCGTTTGTGCAGAGTCGGCGTATAGTACCTCATGTCCCTCCTGCATCATTAATTAGGTTGTACTGATATAGTTCTCGGTTTGGGAACGAAATTCAAGATGCTATAACTCATGTCCAAACGAGAAAATTTATTATTGCCCGCCTAGCTCAATCGGATAGAGCGTCAGACTCTTAAGACTAGGCGATCTGAAGGCTGCGAGTTCGACCCTCGCGGTGGGCTATAAATTTTTCTTTTTACATTCACCTTTAATTCAGTATACATATAGCAATGCAAACTGCGAAAGATCTGTCAGATATAATCCCTCAGTTCGTTTGTTACTGCTCCTGGAAGAAATCACCAGAGCAGTGCTGAAAAGAGAACACATCACGGATGATGTGTCGTGCAAGATCGCAGTAGGCCAGGGTAGTGCCCTAAAAGAGAAGTGCGACTCGGATTTTCTTCAGTCGTTGGGGCTACATAGGGGAGGTTCCTATTACGGACAGTAAAAGTAAAAACGATAAAAATGTATAGCCCACCGCGAGGGTCGAACTCGCAGCCTTCAGATCACCGCCTTGCACGACTCGTACAATCGTAAAAGTCTGACGCTCTATCCGATTGAGCTAGGCGGGCGGTGTTGTGCAACGCCACAGATCATATATGATTAACACGCATCACATGATGATGTTCGAGATGCACGTGCCCGCCTCTTCCTCGACGCGTTTGAACTCGCGGCGCGATCGAATTTGCATTACATGGTGCTCTTATAATGTCGAATATAGAAGACAAGTCGAGGTAAGCTGTGGTGATCCCATGTTCTGACTCGATCCAACCGCGACTGTCAAAACAGATCCTCATTCTCTGCGGAAGCGATCACTGGCAGCCCCGGGCCTACATTGAAAGTCATAGAGATTTCATCTGATTCCGAAGGCGATGTGTAAGTTTAAGTCGTTGAATTTCGCAATGCAATCACTTCCCGATGGTTGGTAGCTTCCTTCAGTCCCGCCCTAGGTGAGACTTCTTGCCCATCGAGCAGTGAACCTATTCATGATTCCAACGAACCAATCACAGCAAGTGCAGGCCTACTTTACAGAAAAATAACAGGCACCACCTGTCAAGGTCCACCTGGGAAAACGATGTCATCGAATTGACCGACAACGAGTCCGAGTTAAATGACTCATCGGACCTTCCAGATACTCTTTCTCCCTTGATTGAAAGGCCAAGAAAAGATCGTTTTGCAGGCTTAAGGGCACGGCAACTGTCGGACGGAAAATTCACGCCTTTGTACGCTGATACCAGTGATGAAGGAGATTCTGATAATGACTGCATCCTCGTGTTGTGAGTATTCGTGAAGATGCTATTCGATTTACCCATATTTTCTGCCTAGGAATGATCCCCCTAGTTCCAGAAAACCGACTTGGGGAATCCTTCATCCCAAAGGTTTTACCACCAGAACATTAAAGATCTCACCAAAACTGATTGATATAGATCAAGATGTTACGAAAGTCGATCCATTGACAGACTCTCCAAAGAAGAACAATGTTCCCAAGTCATCTCGAACTGCTCAAAAGTCGCCTACCAAAATATCAAGGAAACCTTCGCACAAGACGGAGGAACAAGCCCGACGTCAGAAGTATGCCGCCGAACTGTTTGCTGAGCTTAACACAGAGGTTTTTGGCGGTAGCCTTCCAAAGGATACCAGTCTAGAGTGGAGCAAACGTCTTTTAACGACGGCAGGAAGAGCACGTTGGCACCGGCAAGTGAACCATACCTCTCAGGTCCCGAAGTGTGTTGACTATTCTTCGTCTTTAGCTCACACGATGGCGTGCATACCACAAAGATCGAATTGGCATTCAAGATCTTGGATTGTGATGGTGAGCTGATGGTGATGTCGGACAAGGTTTTGCATTGATGGGTTATTCAGAACGCATTCGAAATACCCTATCCCACGAGATGTGTCATTTAGCATGTTGGGTGATTGACAACCAGCCTCGAGAAGCACATGGTCAACTTTTCAAGTCATGGTTAGCATCGTGCCTCTTGTGTTATTCAATTTACCGCTGAATATTTTGACCGCCAGGGCAAGTAAAGTGATGGATAAGCGTCCAGATATCCATATATCTGTAAGGAACCCCACGCCAACGCCAAAAACAGTTGTATTCATTATGTTAGACCAAGCACAACTATGAAATATCATACCCATATGAGTGGAGTGAGCCCTTTCTTGTCTCGCTCGACGTCATCTTTAACCTCGCATTCGGATTCCAGAATGTGAAAAGTGCTCAAAGATGTGAGCAATATAAGTTAGTTGCTATAGCGAAACCTTACCAATGGGTTTCTCATAGGTACGGTAGATACTCGAAATCTATACGGCCAGACGAATGTGGTAAGTCGAAGCGTTCGGAAATTTTATGTATCTATGATGGTTTGCTGGTACAGTTTGCGGTGCTTGTAAAGCGGGCAAGCTCATTCCACAATTTGTTGAAAGAAAGCCAAAGACCCCCAAGATCAGCCCTCTAGCAACAGGCAAGCCCCAAGGTAGAAGTCAATTGTTTTGGCACATTGTAGGACTAAGAATCTTTTTTGATCGTTACAGACTCCCCACATTGGATGGTTGACAGTCCCATTCCAGCACGGAACGGCTCTAACAAGCACCGAAATCCTTCACCATCAAGAGATCCACATGAGGATTTCCCCAGCCTTGCAGACGTCCTGAAAGTCTTAGTTCTCAATAGTGCGACAGAGTAGTAGAATGTGTTATTGAACTACTGAACTCTGATGCTTCTGATTGTGTTCGCCCCCCACTAATATAGATCCATCAACCATTAAATACAAATGAACCGTACTGGGGTGCAGATAATGAGTGATAATATTACACAGCGAATGAAAATCCAAGCCGGAATTGGACTCTACCATACAGAATTTTAAATCAGGTATGTAGGACTTCCCCCGCATTCAGTGGTAACCACGAACCATGTTCGAACCGACTAGAGACATACGGTCGTGTGACGGCAGCATTGAATTTCTGAATGTCCGCCGCAGACTCGAACGCAGTGCGAAAGAAGTATCGTGATAAAACTTATTGTTCGAAGGACAGAATTTCCACCCTGGACGTGGGTGCGCCCCAGAAAGCCAAGCCTCCGGTATAACTCCGCTTCGTCTTCCAGCAGAGTTTTGCCCGACGTTCGCAATCCCAGTGTTTGCAGGCACTCGGCACTTCGTAGGGGTGAAAACCAGCGATCGGAGGTGAAGCAATGTTTTTATGTCGGCATGGGGTAACCGAGATGGGATACACTCTGGCGCCTGGTCCTTGAATGTCCTGGCTGAAGTTCGATGCCTCGATCGGAACATGCACGCAGGACCCCCTTTCTAATTCCGCCCTCCCGGGTGGCTGTGCCTTCGCGTAGAAAGATCGGAGAAGAATTGGGGCTGTTATCGTCGCGAGCAGCAGCTCGCACGGGTAGGCCTAGCCCGAGGGTCTCGTGCACAACAGCATTTAGGTAAAGCAACGCATCAATTGCTTCTGCGTGACACTCTGCAGAGCATGACGCTGTATTCGGCAAGCGTGCAGATAGCGAGAGGACCTCGTCACGCAGACGCGTCTGGACATCCGGATTCGAAGAAAGGAATTATGCCCACCAGGCCATCGCGAGCGCCGTGGAGTCTGATCCCGCAAGGAGTGCAGATATCTGATCCAAGAGATCGGAATCAGAGATGCCCTTGGTGGGTCCTCCGAAAGATTGGCGATTAATGCATCGTACGGTCAACATCCCGCAC
>JBBPTO010000489.1:0-29006 GCA_038094155.1 Pulveroboletus cf. aberrans
AGTGATGGCTCCTTACACCAGTCAATCCAGTCCTGTCAATCTGGTCACCGGATACATTGATCCAACAATCTGATTTCCAATCCAGTCGTGTTCTTTACATGTATTTAGAGTCTCAGGTGTGCCCAGACTATAAAAACTGTGTTTTGCATGGAGCATAATATTATCTATCTATCTATCTGCCGTCTATCTTCTGTTCATCTCAAGTTCAGTTCTTCATCATCTTCAGTGATCCAGCCATGTCTGTGATCACCTCTTCATCTCTTTCTCCTGATCTGTGAAGAATCAAGTCCTATGCTCATCAGCCATGTCTGAAGCATAGGAGCTCTTCCTGATCATCATCCATTTCACCTCCTGTAAGTCCTGTGGTTCTCTTCCATGGAGCTCTACTCTACAAATTCCCCCTGAGATGAACCAATTGTCCCTTCATTTTCTTTCTTTGTGTTGCTGACCTGCTAGTTTCCTGTCTAGAGACCCATAGCAGTCTAGGTCATTCAACCTCTCTTCACCATGTGCTTCTGCTCTCTCCACTCTCCTCTGCCTCTCCATCCCCTCCTGCCCTCATTAACCACCACCTGACAGCCCTGAACTCTGCCGACTCCAGATCCTAACCTGATCGGCAGGAGTACCTATGGAACATGGTCTGCTCAGAAAGCATCAACCCCACCCCCCATCCTTTTCTGCTTCCACCCAGAGCTGCTTGACATGCTCTGTGGCTCCCCAACTTGCCCCATTCCCCTCTGCCTTTCCTCTGTACCTCCTCTCAGAGTTGCTTCTCATGCTCTGTGACACTCTGCCTCTTTCTGATCTCTGCTGGATCCTTAACTGGATGTCAGTACAATTACCCTTCTTTCCCCTTCTCTTTGGCCTCTAGGTTACTGCATGCCTGAGGTTGAGTATTCTCTTAGTTCATTTGCAGAATTTTTGGCCTTAGAATCACCCTCTGACACCTCCGGTACTTCCACACTCCAGTAATTTCCCTTCGTTTTCTGTTCCCTGTTGATGCTGGGATGTTGACCCTAAGAGGGGGGTAGGAATCCCTCTCACATTTCCCAACCACTTCTTACTCTGCCCTTAGCCCTCTGTCCTCCCCCATCCAACTCCAACACCCTCCATTCCCTCTGGCCTTTTCTGGCCTCCTCCAACATTTCCTTCCCCATGTTATTCCTTCATACCAGTCAAGTCATGTGCACATTCAACAAGACTATTTACAGGTTGAAGCCAGATCAACTACTCCAATTCATTCCTGTTCTCCACTTATCTGTCCTCTGCTCTCTCTGCCCGCTCCACTGCCTTCTTCCACACTGCCATGTCCTCCTTGGCCAACTCAGCCAACTTCCCTGCAACCTCCTCAACCTCCCACTCATTCTCTGTCCCCTTCAGCTCCCTGTAAATCTTCTCCACCTTCAGTTGCACCAGAGCATCCAGCAGCACCTCTTGTCAGTCAAATGCCTGATTTTGATGATGGAGCACATCCTGAATCTCCCAAAGCACCTTGAGAAGGGCTTCATCAGTTCTGGACCCCGACCCACTCCTCTCCACCTCTGGCCATGCCTTCTTCTGTGCATGCTCTGACCCCTCCATTCCCTCTGCCCTTTTCCACTTTCACAGCTCCACCCTCTCCTTACCTGGCCTCTCACACCTCACTTTCACCTCACGACATTCCTCACATGAGGTCAACTTACCCAGCCTGAGAATGCACTCAAGCCTGTGCTCATCACACCTCTGACAGTCCTCAAGGACCACCATCATCTGCTCCTTCCGCTTTCTGAAGCTCAGACCTGCCTGCTCTGATCACCCTCCATCAGTCACCCTCTGCCTGATGGCCTGTGCACTCACCTGCCTCTGTGCCTCTTCAGCCACCCTTCTTGTAGTCTCCTCCACCACACACCTCACGACATCCTCCACAGCCCTCCAAGCCTCCACCTTCACTCTCCAGCATGCTTCCTCCTCTGCCTTTCAGTGTGCCTCCTTCTTCCTCATTTTGATCTGCCTTCTCTACTCCACAGCCTTCACCTCCCACATGGTGTTGCTGTCGTCCTTGCACTCCACAAGATTTGTGTCAGACCAAGACTTGATGTTGTCAATTCCAGACATGGTTGTGATATGAGATCAAGCCACATTCCAACTCTACTATGGACTTTATACCCTCTTTTGAACTCTGATGCTGACCAACTCCATTTTGTCCTAATGACCTTCAGGGATTCAGGCCTAAGAGGGGGATACTGTCATATTCCATGTAATCAAGACAACTCTGACCTCTGGAACAACTCCATTTGTCCCTCTGGTGACTCCTCACTAACTCCGGAACTCATTTCCTCCAGACAAACCTCAGATACCCTTATGTACTTTCCTTGTTCTCTATTTAGTTTAGCTTTGCCCCTCTGATCCCTCTGACACTGTGTAGCACAGCTCTGGCACTCAGATATCCGACCTCCATATTATACATCTACATAGCCTCTGATTTCTCTCTGACTATATATACTCTGACTTCTGTATGTAGATACCTCAGCCTGAATATCACCTTAGACCACTTCTCTTATCTTCTCCGGTTTCCTCCAATGCATCTCTGATCAAGAAGGCTGTGACAGTGCATGGGGATGACACACAAGTCCTGTGCCAAGCCTTCACCCCTCCAGACATGATCCTCCGGACCTCAGGCCATCTCTGGCCATTTCTTCCCTTTGACCTCTGATCTCTGACCAGAGTTTGAGTGGAGGAGATCTGGTCTTAACAATTCTTGCAAGACTATGATGAGCTGATAAAGAAGGTTTTGGAACAGCTTGATGGCTGGCCCAACATCATTCTCATAATTGTCATTCTTGTCATGAAAGCCTGGGAGTATTGCTCTCCTAAGAAAGACTCAAAGACTTGGAATTTTTTTTCAGAAAATAACCTCTCCCAAGCTGACTTTATTAACCTTCCTCCAACTATTGATGAATGCCATGCAATGCAATGGTTCCCAGTCAAGCAAGCTGATTCCCCTAACTGATTTCCAATTCACCCACCCTGCCTCCATTGTTCCAAAACCTGAGGTCCCCTTTACCCTTGAACCCATCACAATTGCTGGACACACATGGTGTCACATCAATAACATACAATACCATGTGTGGATAAGTAATAGTGATTCCAAGATCAATATCACTGTAGATGAGAAACATGTTGGGGTAAGTGATTATCTGATAATCACACATTGAATTATGGTTGATGTATTTATGAAGTATCTCTATTCCAACATTGCAATGGATGATGTGAAGCTGGCAATCAAAAAGGGTTTTTTTACTGTGAAGGACAAGATTGTTACACTGGTTCAACAGTGGGAATTCGGTTCGGATGCTCACCTGCTCCATGACTTCAAACTCTTGATCAATTTTAATTGGAAGAAGATCCAGAAGGGTTTGAAAGTCACAGCCCAGATGACTACTGAAGCACAATATGAAATGTGGTACTATCAAAGCTTCCATGGAGTGAAGCATCATTTGGATGATGCAGAGTACTGACCCCTGGCTGGACTTGAATTCTCAGACACACAAGGCATGCCTACATGTCACCATCAAATAGATGAACTGAACTGAATTGTGCATTCTGGTACCTGTTCTGTATTTCAAGTCATTCTGTCATGCATGATTTGGACTTGATATCCCTGAAGCATGTACTACAGTTGACTCCCTTCTTACTGATACCCTTCAGGACAGCCTCAAGAATATGGATTATCAGGAAGTATTGGTTGTGATGGGGATGTGATGGTTGGGTCATGCTGTGACTTTGAGCAGACTCAGAGGATATGGTAATCAGACACCATTGAATTAGACATGACACATATCTATTTACAAGTAAAATAATCAGTCAACTTCATATCTTTGCATTTCACATCAAGGTGGAGTATGTGTATTGCCTGAAGGACCCCAATATCATTCCAAGTTTGCATACAAAAGGATTATTGAGTGTCCCAACATACCTCCACAACAACAATGCCACTCAAAGTGCCTCACTATGCATTAGGGCTGGTCCGGAAGTTTCAGTTCCTTTGTCATCACCTTCTATGGCTCTCTCTGTCACCTGCCTTGCCTCCATCACTGCCTCAAAGATCTCTTTGTCTATCACATCAAATGCATTCTGCTTTTCAGCCACCAGATTAAGAAGTTTGGCAAGGTCCATCTGGTTCGAATGCTGAAGAACCCCAGTCATATCAAGGGCATCCAATGTGTTCTGAACAAGTATCTCAGCATGTGAAACAGGATTGTTCATGGGGTCTGAGTCATTTGCATGGACAAGCAATGAGATTGGAAGGGATGGCAGACTTGGAATGGTGGGCAATGATGGGTGGGTGACTTGTCAAATATATAACTCCTCTGAGGTCCTTCAACTTACTCTGGACCTGTTCCATACAACTTCAAACTTTCTCCTACAAAGTACAACTCCTGACTCTGGATTTTCTCAGAGTTGATTCCACAGTCAGTAATGTCTTTTCTCCCTTTGAACCTCTTATTTTCTATTTCAGACATTACATCAGAGTTACATCAGAGTTCATGTGCTCTGATCCCCATCACTATTTAATGTGTCTGCTTTCATAATTTCTTTCTCAGTTGTTCTGCCACCACTGTGCAGCAGCTGAGGTTAGTCTTTTAGCTATATCTAGCTCTCATTTTACTTATGTTTGTAGTTAGGGTATCTCTATCCCTTCATAGGTAAAATATAGTTGTTCTGTCACACCACTGTGCAACAGCTGAGTCTGGGTATCTCTATCTCTCATAGTGCACAGATTTTGTCATGACTTCAGATAGAATTCCAGCCTTCTTCCAACAATTCTGTATCATAGTAGTGTCCACTTCATTCTATGCATCTTGGATGAGGTGCATTGCCTCAAGTTGATAGATTTGGTACATTTCAGAGGGATCAATGCCACTGTCATACAAGTCAACTGCACACTGAACAAACTTAGCATGGTAATGTGCTTTGAAGCATTATGTGCTATAGCACACCTGTCATCTATGCTTTTGTATTGCTGTGATAGTAAAAGCCTAGCTCTGAGCCTGTTTTTTTTTCTGAATGCATGAGGCTTTTCTGCATTTCTGATGATGACCAGGGGGGGTTTGACTGAACCATCAGCATTTGTTGTGAATAAATAGATCAACAGACCTTCTTTTCTCTGATGCTGGAGTGTTGCTTGTCCAAGAGGCCATGGTCTGGTGGTAAACTTATTTTAAAAATTTAGCAGTGAAATGATGTTGATTCAGAAGCATACATGTGCATAAAACAAACTGGACTCAGCATTGAAGATGTTGCCTAATTCATACCCATATTTTTTAATGAGCTCCTGTAAGTGCTTCCTCTCCTGTGCAACAGTTTCAGCTGGCGTGGCAGAGGCTGCCTCACCATCCCATTTCATTTGCTTCAACCCAACTCAAGCCTTGGCTTAACCATCCATCACTAAGAGTAAGCTGTTCATCCTCAGATACATCAACTAAGTCTGCAGATTTGCCCCACTTCTGACACAGAGCCTCTCCAGTAAGAAGAATGCCCTGTGTCATTGCCTTTAAGACCCATAAATCTAGCATTTCTGTAACTTTGGGATGTTGCATCTAACAGACACACTTTGCAGCATGTGCCAAACCTGTGCTACTTTCAAACTGCTTTTGCAAATTTCCTTCAACCTTTAACCAGTCAGATATCCTGGATTGTTGGAGTCGAAGATTTGAATAGGTTTTGTCAAAATGCACTGCCATTTTGCTCTGAACTTTTCCATTGACATGGTGCCAATCAAGAATTTCAATCTTTTGTGCCAATGTAGCATTCTGCTTTTTTGTGAATTTTGGTGCATTGTCTGCCTTCATCTTGGGCTGGTTGTCACTGGGCATGACTTTCCCACTGTTGACAGGATCTAAAAACAACAAAAGCATAAATAATAAAATCTACAGAATTGGTATATTTGTGCTTCTTTGAAGGAACACTTGTGTGTTCTGCAAGGCTTGTCAACTTTTGCACAATAGTTTTGTCATGTGAATTCAGCCTTGTAAGTTCCTGCTCATAGTCTAATGCATTGTCCAGAATGTTGACAATTCGGTCTTCATTGACAGGATTTCTGTCATTGTCCAACCAATCAAGGTCAGAGTCAGACAGAGAATGGCCAGCTTTTAATGCAGCCTCGAGTTTTGTCTTGCAGTTCAGAATATGTTGATGAAACTTCTTTAAGCCCTTTTTCAGGACTTTTATGAGTTTCATGGTGGCAGGAAATTTGATGGGCTGGCCAGGTGTTGCCTTCTGGCTCCAACATGGTAGTAAAATATAATAATTATTTAGTGATTATTGGTTATGGGTGCAGACAATATCTATTGATTATCAGGTATCAGGGATGACCTTGAAATTCCCTCCAAATCAGTTTGGAATATCCCAAAACCTATGGGTTATCAGGGATTATCAGTTATACATGGTATTGGTTGGGAGAGAGTCAACTGTAGTAGTATTCTATACACCCTCCTTGCTTGATATGCATCACCTCAGGCTGTAACTGTAAGGCAGTATTGATCATCATTCTGTGAATGATACTAACTGCCATTAACTGTACAAAGATTACATTCAGGTTTGATTGATGGCCTTCACTCTCATTTAACACAGCTCAACACCATCCACAAATCACAGCTCCACAGACTGAAATTCAGCCAGTTGCTGTGTTGGGATACTAATATGCTATTCTCTCTGCCCCATTCTACTCATCAGTCTCTGCCATGACCAGGAGTCAGCATCAGTAACAACAACCAGCCCCTGCTGCAGTTCCTACACAGCCCACTGAAATGTCTTCAGGTACTGGCAGACACAACCAGACCAACTCAGAGAAGTGTAAGGCTGGGTCATGTCTTGCTTGGACTTGCCAGTTGCCTCGGCATTTTTTTGGCAGAAGTTCAGATGAATTCATTGACACTGAGGGACAACTTGAAGGTGATGATAACCTCAACAAAGACAAGAATAACTTGCAGCCCAATCCAAACAGGAGTCTTGTGAACACTGTTATTACTAATCCTTTAGTGACTGGAAGGTCCAACCAGGGTCAGTCAGGTACAACCCAGAACATACCACACAACATCCTTTTTTTTTTCAGAAGGAAGAAAGTCATGCTTACTGTAACATTTGTGAGCAAGCCCTCTTGTGTTTCACAGTTAAGAAATTGATGGAGAGCATGTAGTAAAGAATACTTGTCAAAATCTTCAACAACTACACTTGGTGGCCACCTCAACTCTATCCATCCACTTCTTTACCTTGACAAGATGAAAGAAAAAAACTGAACTCTACATGTTCCATTAATCAAAGCAACCATTGACAGAGGTTACACTTACAATACTCTCCAGTGTGCGCTCACCATCTCAGTGCAGCAATCAGCAAGTTACCACCTCCACCCCCCTGGAGAAAACAACAAAGTTCCTATTGAGGCACTGTCAAGGATTGATCATGGTGCACACCTTCCAGAGTTTTCCATCATAGCACTACAAGAGCTTCTGATTGAATTTGTTGTTGCTAACAATCAGGTAAGTCTATTATCTTTTTGATTCAGCTCATTGATTGTCAGTTTAGATGATCTACATATGAAATGTCCTCAGTTTCATTAACTGCTCTTGTTCTTCCACTGTGATCTATCAGACACAGATGTCCCATATTGCACCAAGACCTGTGAGTTTATTATCCATTACTGCCACAAGAAATTCTTGCAGCTCAGAGCAGAACTAAAGGTACACTGTATCATTTTCTCATTTGTGACATTACTGATGTTTGCTTTGTTGCAAGCCATCAGAGTAATCTCATTCACAGCAGATATATGGGCTGTGGGCAAGCTCAACTCATTTGTGCTCACAGCTCACTGGATTATTCAAGACTTGCAGGGTGAACATCCAAACAAGCTTAGCATAAAGGCTGGGTTGAACACCTTCCATAATCTTTCTGGTGCACACATGGGGGAGGAAATCACCAAAGTCATCCTCTACTTGATTGACCATGCTGAAATACCAATGGATAAGGTTTGTAATCAACTGAACTAGGTATAATCTACTAATGGATTAACAGATCAGTCACTTTAGAATAAACAATAATGACACTGCCCTATCAATATTGACATGGATTTTACAGGATGAACATGAAGTTGAATTCAACCCCAAAACACATCACATCCGATGTTTCCCTCACATCATGAATGTTTGCATGCAGCACATTATTTCTAGCTACTTGCATGCAGACCTTTCTGAACTTCCTAGAATCTGGGGTAACATACCAAGACTTTTGAAGAAAGTGGACTATATCAAGGCTTTGCAAGAGGATCTCTTGTCCTGTGAATGGAAGACCATGCAGTGCATCTGCAATCCAGGTCAACATCAAATAAATTTCCAGCAAACACTGGAATCTGAGAATGCAAACCAACTCTTTTTCAAGGATGGTAAGCTGTTTAAACTCCCAGTTGTTCAACTCCTCCATGACATCAGGGCATGTTGAAACTCTACATATTACATGATTAACCACCTACATGCACTATGTCAGGTTTGTGGTTAATACACCCTGCATCAAGCTGTGTCTTAACAATTCTGTCTAGACAATTGACCTTTGGGCAGGTGCACTACAAAACACATGTGTAGTTCACACAAAGTTGGAGTTGATGCACTGGGAAATAATTTGTTCTGTATGTGAGTACACAAGTCCTTACCATATATGTACTTCAATACTAACAACTTGGTTGAAGGTTCCTGCTATAGCCCATCATACAATAACATCCAAGCAGATTTCCTTGCTTGGTGGGGCAATGCCCACATATGAGGCTTTCATGAAACATTGGAAGCAGCTGTCAGCATCCACCATCAATCCACAATTCACACTGATTCTTAGTAAAGGGTTGGTTTTTGCTGAACAATATTATCAATTGATGCATGGAGACTATATGTACATGTACATCATAGCAATGTATAAGCAATGTCCTTTTGTGATTTCCAAACATCAAGTGTGACAGTGTGCTAACTCTGTTGGGGTTTCAAGTTGTTTACCCCGCCGTACATTTCTCATGGGTGAAGAGTAACTGGAGTGATGAGATTTCATCCAAGAAAGCAAGCATCTTGGAAATGATACACAACAATTACCACAGAAATATCTTCTAACCACACCATTTATAGATGGAACATTATCATATGAAGTATTCTATTCTAAAATCCTGCCCAACTCCCACTACAGATTGACCCACATACATGGACCTGGCATTCTTGTATGGCCTGGAGACAATGGAGATAGGCTCACCTAGTGCCCAAGAACAATGTCTTCAATCTGTCATGAAGGAGTTTAGCTCATACACCACAGCTACCAGTCAGCCAGACATCAATGTGCTCATCTTCTGGAAGGTGAGTTATTCATTGCTGCAGCAAGTGGATCATGACCAATTTGTTATCCTTCTGCATAGTTGGAGTAAGATATATTTCCCATAATTTACCATATCATGATGAACCACCTTCCAATACAACCTTCCACCATTCCATGCAAACACACATTCTCATCCAGTGCAGAAACTGACATGAAAAAATGGAATCACATTAGTCCTGGCCTTATGAAGGCATTACAGTTACTCAAGTTTGCACTGAAACAAGAGCAACTCAGTTTTGGTCAATACTGGGTGATCAGTAAAGCCAAAATGCTGACAAACCAGGATGAGCAAGATGTACTTTGTGGTCTCATGGTGGAGGGCAATGTTGACAAGGCAATGATTGTGGCTCTTGATGCAATGGCCCTGGTGAAAGGTGATAGCAACCCAGATGGGCAACCCAGGGTTTTCTAGTGATTACTTTCTAATTCTTGTATCCATACATACACTGTCATTTGTGTCCAAACTCTTGTGTTACTGTATGAGTACTGTCATTCCAAGCTTGTTATCATTTTGTCACTCTGCATCATCACTTTATTGTATTATGATGCATTCTGTTGTTTTTTCACAACAACATTGATATATTACTCACTGAACAGTAAGCATCCCCTTTGAACCCACAACCTTGCAGCACTTGCACCAACCCAGTACAGGCCTCTGCCCACTGTGAGGTGGTACACTTCAAGCTTTCAACATGTCACCATTCTCCCAGGCTTGATTGAGCTGAGTTCTACCTTCAAGGTTGCCACTATTTCATCAAGTCTTTTGTTCTCTCACAGATTCACACCCAACTCATATCCCATGACAACAGAGCATCCTACTATAATTCACAGGGCTCCTGGCAGATGCCATGAACACAAGTGTCTCATGAAGCACAAGAGGCCATTGCAGACTATGGGTGCAGGTACAAGCATGACCTACTTTGGGAGTTTAATCATTATGACTATCAAGGGCATAGGAGGCTGCAATTTCTCATAGGTGCACTCAAGCCTGGCTTGTCACTCTGGGACTAAGGCTAATTTCACTTCATACCTGACCAACATGGACTTGCCCAGCAAAACAGACACAAATAACATGTCATGTGAGTCACAGCAGTGGCCACAGCACACCTACAATGACAATGCAGCCACAGAACTGCTGTGTGGTCACAATGGCCACTAATACAAGATGGCATGGTGACAGCAACAACAATAGCAGCAGTACAGTTACAATGGCCACAGAATGGCCATCAGCACATACCATGATGCCATCATGGCATAGGGGTAGCCACTGCAACCACAATACAACAATGACAGTGATGCAATGTGGCAGCAACAACACAATGGCATGATGGCATTGTGAAGCAAGAGTTGCCACCATGACCACAGTGTGATGATGATGGTGGTGGTGATGTGACAGCCATCAACACAACAAGAGCCATGCTGGCATGACCACCAATATGGCAGCAGTGTATGAAACTGTAGTTTCCTACAGTGATATCCCTAGTTCTCCCACGACTCTATAGCCCCTATCTTGCGCTCCTGCCAAACCTGAGACCATCCTGCTGCCATTCATTCCAACCCAAGTCAACCAAGTTGAAGTCTAAAGGTTGGTTTTGAGTCCAATGTTCCAGACCTGAGTTCTTGCAGACTGGACCCGGTGTTCCCACGCCTCGGGTCACGTTCACACGCTCCAAATGTGGTCAAATTTTCCTTCTTTTTATGTTTTCTTTACCATACATCATTCAGGTATGCCCAGATTAGACTTTTGTATCTAGGAATTAGTTTCTAGACAGTGTGCAAGTAACCATCACTATTCCTAAGCCTATAAGTCCAGTTTCTGAGTTCTTTCCCTTCTTTTCCCTCAAGTTCCTACCAAGCCCTGCAAGTTAAGTTGATTTCCTGGCCCTATCAAATGGGGGAAAGCCAGACTTAGTTTTCCAGTGTTCTGTGGACAACCAGTGAGCCCTTCTTATAGTTCTCTTTCCTTCTCTTTGCAATCTCCTTGGGATGAGAACTACACTCACACCCCCATTTCTTGCTTAGGACTTCATTCCAAAGTCTTTTGCTGTTTTACAGTGGCACCACAATGTCATCATGATGCAGTGATTGCAACTGAAACCCAACATAATGATAACAGTGACATGACATGGACTATGACAGGGATGGGGATAGGATATCCATGATGGTAACAGGATAGCCATGACATCATGGCATCAACAATGGGTGGCTGCAACATGATGCCAATGGGATAGCTACCAATATGACAGCAGTGGAACAGCCACCAACATGGTAGCAAGGCCACAATACCATCATGACACAGGGATCATGACTGCAGTGGCAGCCCAGCAGAGACAACATAATGCAATGACACCAACTACCAGCAGCCATGACACAACACCAACAAGATAACTACTAACATGACAAGGCAGCAAACATAGCAGCAGCACACCAATGGCAAGACATGACAATGCCAACAGGCCAGAAAGGTAGGATATGTAGAATACAACAAATGCTATACTTCATATGTAGCCTACATAATGTAGGCAAATAAACAAGGTTTAAATTCTGTACAGATCAAAAGTAGCTATACAAATCATAACCATAACTTGCTAGCTTTAAATTACTATGTCATTATGAACCAGCTGGCTGGCTTGAAGCAGGCAGTCATGGCTAGCCAAGGTCAGATTGGTCAGATGACATGATGCTGGCAGGCTCTGTGCAATTTGGTTAAACCAGCTGCTCTGCTCTGACTCTAGTCAGCTAGAAGTCAGAGTCACAGCAACACTAGGCTACACATTCTGACTTATTTCAGTTGGAGTAAGTCAGAGACCACTGAAGAAGTGCCTCCATCCATGGGTATTTAGCTTTTCCTTCATTCTATAACTCCCTCAGTCATTTTCACCACTTCTGGGCAGTGGACAAGGTGAGCCCCTTTGTTACTATACTTATTACAACATAGCTAACCAATGTAGTGGGCACATCTACCCTTTTACTTAGTTTTCACATAACATTACAGGCAAACAGAGGTGTCCATTGTTATCATAGGGCAAGGGAATCTCTCTCACACTTAGAAGCCTTTTAAGATGTGCTTGGAAAATATTATATATCTCATACAGCCATCTGATTTAAAATTAACAAAGAATATCACAGAAGAAGGCAGGTTTGAACAGATTTAAGATGTATCTACAGACTCTGGTTTGTAAAATTAAGAATGTATGTGTATAGTGGATTCAACCTCTATCTAAACTGGTCATGAAATTCTTAATGCAGTTTCCAGCATTAGCTGGCTTAAGGCTAGAATCAGATATGAGTGGTTGAAAAAAGAAGTTCAAATGGTAAAAATAAAATGCTCTGAACCACATTGTGGTTTAAACACCAGAAAAAAGAGTGGAAGCACTGCTGTAAATCTTTAGAAAGTACTGGACACAAGAGCTATGCAGCTAAAAAGAATGTTGATTTAAAAGAGATTCCAGAAAAATGCTAAAGCTTTTGTTAAGACCTAGCTATCCCTCACTCAAACTCCAGTCAGAGATCAAACATCAATGAAAAGGAATCTCAGAGATGGTCGAAGGTCTGGAGGATCACATCCAGAGGAGTGAAGGCTTGGCACATGACTTGTATGTCACACTCTTGCACTGTCATGGCCTTTTTGATTGAAGACACATCAGAGAGATTCAGAGAGAGATAGGAGGAGAGAGTCTGAGATGATATTCAGGCTAAGGTATTTATGTACAAATACTAGCCTTTATATATACAGAGAGAACTGCAGATTAGGACTGAAGGTCAAATAAGTAAGTGCCAGAGTTGTGCTACACAGCATTGAAGAAATCATAGGGGTGAAACTAAACTAAATACAGAATAAGTGAAGTATATAAGGAGATCTAGGAGTTGTTCAGAGTTTCAGAGGTCTGGAGTTGGTGAAAAGTCACCAGAGGTATCAGCAGAGTTGTTCTGAAGGTCAGAGTTAACTCAGTTTCATGAGATATGACAGCTTTGAAAAGCACTGAAAATTGTTTGAAAATGCCTTGATGTGAATATTTAAAAAATCTGTATTTACAGAACATTGACTTTCAATATCAGAAAAATGTGAGGACCTATCTTGTAGCATCAGCTGAATGCCTGGTGGCAAAGGTAACTGGCCAGTACCTGTTGCCCATACCATGGCCCACACTGTGCAGTACCAGCCAGTCAGGTCTACCACCAGACATTTGGCTGGTGCTTGCCACACATACCAGAGGTGCATTCCTTCAGTACTGGCCAGTCATGTCTGCTACCATGCATTTGGGTACTATAGAAATGCATCTCTAATAAGTGCCACTGGTACAGGCCAATACAGTGTGCCAGCAGCCAGTACTAGAGTGTGCATCTGTGGTACATGCCCAGAGTCACCAGTCTGCTCTGCTAACAGGGGCTCAGCCAATACTAGTGGCATGTATCAGAGGTGCATTCATGTAGCCCTGGTCAAGATGCATGATAGTGGTCTGACTGGCCGATACTGCAGGAATGCACCTCTGGTACATCTGGCTAATACTGGCTGGTATGGTCTGCTACTACACATTTGGTACTGAAAAAATGCCCTCTCAGTTCAATCTGCTTCTCCTCCACACATCCATTTCAACAGATTTCATGTGATCTGATCACCAACTTTTCCATTTTCTCCAGCTTTAATTTCATGTTGATCATGATTAACCATGAGCTTACTAAGGGGATAATTCTCTGCTCTACCAAGATCTCCATCACTGTAGAGAGTGTCACCATTCTCTTTTTTCACAAAGTCTTCCTTCAATTCAAACTATATAATAAAATCGTCTCTGACAAAGACCTCCAGTTCATCTCCTTCTTTATCAAGGAATGTGGCCACCTTTTAAACTGCAACCCTTCTCTATCCACTACCTACCACCTCAATCTAATGGAGAAACAGAATGTGTCAATCAAGAAATAGAGATGTATCTCTGCATCTTCTGCAGTACAAATAGCTGACCAAATCATACATGTCAAATTTGGCCACAACCACTTCCCTCACTCCATCACCAACAAATTCCCATTTTTTCTCATAATGGACTATAAACTCCACATCCTCCCCATGATACAAACCTTTCTGCCATTGATACTTATCTGAAATCCCTCTCTGCCATGTAATACAAAGAATTCATGAACTTACTCACCAAGTCATGGCCTCACAAAACAAATGCTCATTTACCCCTTCTCCAAGAAGACAAGGTTTGACTAGAAATCACCACACTGTTTCTAACCTCAAATCCACATCAAAGTGTGAAGGTATTACAATATATCTATTTTTTTCTCCTTCTTCCTTATTTTCTTTTGATTTTTCATGCACAAATGAGAGTCACATGACTTTCACATAACAGGGCACAATAACAGCATCTGACATTATTCTAATCTATTATGACCCATGGATTTTTTATCTATGACTCAGCAGCTTCTATTGATCAACTATAAAGTTGACTGACTAATCAATAGCTCAGACTGGCTTCTTTAGGCCAGCTCTAAAGTCAGCCAACAGATCAGCATTATCAATGCAGGCTTCTACTGACCAGCCTAACAGATTAGAAGTTCCATGACATTCTATGACCTTTCATGGTTATCATACATGGATATTATGATATAAATACAGCCAAACATGCCCTTTACTATATATACCAGCCAATACACAGCCCAAGAACTTCAGATAAGTTCTTGTAACATTTCCAGTCACAATCTCTTGTGCACTACTCAAGACCTTCACTAACCATTGTTGGTACAGACTGTATATGTAGTGCCTCAATCAGCTCATCTAGTTGTTGGTAAGTTCTCCTTTGTGTTCAGTATGAGCTGGCAACCCTTATATAGGTGCCTGGTCAGCTTCACTGTGATCACCTTCTATATACTCCACTGAGGCACAGTACAATTCATGAGCATTCAAAGTGTCACTGTATTCTATGCAAGCAGTTACATTGCCCATATTTCACATGACACATAACTTCACCACAGAAGGAATATCAGCCTTAGCATCACCAACATACAATACATCAATTAAATCCTCACTCACACTAACATGACCTCTGTATTACCAACTGTTGTCCACCAAAAAGTGAGCAAGTGTTTAAACTATTCCTTTATTCACCAGAACAGGATCAAGGCTTGTGATGTTCTCACAAGTGACATGACCATTGGCAGAGACAAAGAGGACTCTCAACATTCCTGTGATGTCTTCATGTCCAGGTGGGATCACATCTCACAATGAGATCACATCCTGTGGTAAAATAGCAAAATTTCCTTGCACATACCCCTGTGAAGTCATCAGGTTTCCATCATTACCAGATCAACCCTCCTCACTGTAGAGATAACTAACTTTCATGGAATGAGCTCTTGACACCATTACAAGATCAAATATGGATGCACAAGCAAATTCATTTCAAACATTCAGAAACAGCTCATCATAATCACAATACAAGAAATTGGCCAGTGCATCCAATGGCATCTTGTATTACATCATCAAACTCAAATGGCACAACCAACAAACAGTCATATCCAACAGCTGCCACCAATCCCCCAGTCCATTTGGATACAGGATTGCCAATGAACAGACATCAAACACATAGCAAATCAGCCACATTCACAAGGGCAAAGCATTGTTGCACAGCAGAGTAAGGTTGATGAATTCAGCCACCACATTAAACACATTCCCATGCATGTACATGAGCACAAACAGCACACAGGATTCACATTATGACATGTGGGCTCATCCAATCCTGTCATCTAGCAATAATCTGATCATGCAAACACTTGTCAGCCATGAACAGAAAGGCAGAGCCAGCAGCCAGAATATTCTTTGCAACACTGCAGCCCAATGCAGATACAATATGCAAGTCAAATAAATACATAATATTGTGTGCAGGTGGCCACACCCCCATGTGAGCATAATAATGCAGCCACACATTGTTGCAAACTTGCAGTGGATGTGTCCACAAGGGTATGAGCACTAACAATAAAATGCAGGTTCATGTCTGTCAGGTGAACCTTATCAAGGAGTCTCTTCAGCAACACATGAACACAAATGCTGCAGTCTGTCTCACACACTGTAAATGTACAGGATTGGAGGTAACCAGTTATGACAAAACCCTGTCCATGATGGGATCAAATACATCCCTCTACTGAGATCCAACCAATAAACATGATCAGGTTCAGTGCCAGCAGCACTTGCATGTAAACACTCACAAAATTCAAACTGAGGGGCTGCACACCCTGTGTTACAAACATATCCATGCAAGACCTCCAATGCATGCCTTTTCAACCACTGAGGACCTATAGTAACCTGGTGTCCAGCAGCAATCTTCAACAGTGTATGAAAAGGAACAGACTCAAAATGCTAAAGAAATGTATGAAGATCAAGAAATAGAAGAACTGGGCCCACAGGCCAACACTTGACATCTGGAAGTGGAAAACAATTGGGACAAACAAACTGGAAACTCTGCTGCAATTGACACAGTGACACAATACCTTGTGATGCATTGTCACCATGCTCAACCACAGTGAATAACCAGTGACCATGAATGACCATTTCAGCAACAACAGTGCAGGATAAATCAGTGAACTTGTGAAAACACTGTCAGCTTTCAACAGCTTCGTTCACACGAGTACAGCCACTAGGGTCCAGTTTTTTCACACGGGATACAGCCATAACTATCAGTTTCAAAACCCGGCGGAGCCCTCAATGATCTTCACATTGAATGTTCCGAAACAACTCTAATTCTTGTGCGTTCCAGCCACTCTGAAAGAGTCCTAGTCCACTGAGACGCACACTATACAGGATCAGTGAAGGACCGTCTAAGCGACCGATCGGTACCCACCACGTCATCCTAACGGCCGCAAATACACCCTTTCCATGCGTTATTCGTGGCGCATAGCCAGAGGATGCCATTTGGTTGACCGTTGCAATCTGTAATCAAACACGTGCTTCAGCACACCTTACAGAATGCTGCAAGGTGGTTATACCCGTGTCATCGCAATAAGGGATGAAATCGAGGGAGCACGCGGGTAGTGTCAGAGGCTGTGAAAAAAAGATACAACCGGTTGTTTTCCCCCATGAAAGAGGTAACATACGTGGGGCGCTGCTGACGCTAGGCCGGCGATAGCGATGAAAGCAAGGAAGAATTCCCCGATAACGTGCATGACTGAATATGAGACTGAGCGTATCAGACAGATGCCAGTGAACAGCTGAGATGGTGAAGTCAGTAGGTGACCGAAGTGAGACTTATATAGTGCTGACAACTTCGCAGCCATGCGTTAGACCTAGTTCCAGGAAGCGCACACGTGGAACGGAGTTGCCTCGGCCGTTTCCAAAACTCGAAATCGGTCAGACATCCGAGTAAAGGAGACTACGGGTTGCCATCTGAAGCCATAATCGACCAAGGGACATAAGCCATAAAGCATTAGCCTCGAAAGTTTACTGCCATAGGAATTTCAGATGTACTAATAACAGTCCGATTTGGGATATGCCGAATGCTACTCTCCCCTGGAATTACCAAAGATCTCGTCTTTCTCGCCGACACGAGCGGCTCCGGTCATTCGGTCGTGTAGATTCGCATTGCTTGCATATGGCCCACGGAACGGGGACATTCGACGACACAGTATGCGATTATGTGGCAGTCGGAGGACCCGGGCTCAGTGACATGTTACCGGTTAAACTTTAAACCTCGACTGGTTGGTCCTACATCCGCACTGATTAATAATTCCGTGTTCCAGGATATACACTTCATCACCTTGAAGATGATGTGTTACAATCATGCATGGAGCTCTTCGAAACAGTCGACCATCGGAAAACATAATTTGGTGCTTTGTTTCACAGGCTTCTATGGAACGTTCTCCCGACGTCAGCACATAAGGGGTAGGCTAGCAACTGTCCCATGACGAAGGGGAAGGTGCCTTGTGTTGTACCCTACAGATATCTGAGACCACGAAAGTATGTCGAACGCATCCATCATTTTGTTTAAGTTTGTGCTCGTTTAAATCCGTGTAATAATTCTCTTTTACGTATAGCTGGGCATTCTGAATTGAAGGCGCCCACTGGCACATCCCCCTCCCGCCAACTCCTTCAGTACCACTGGGATCCAAAACTTGTATTCCGCAAACGTCATTCCCTTTTGCACACTGGACACCTGCGCAGTTTCTACCTCCACCTTATCTCTCTCTGCCCTTCTTACACAAAGGCTCGGGTTGAGTATCAAGCGAGTTTATTGGCTGCGCCATCTCGGGTTGGCGTCCGTGGGACGAGATGGGAATTTGATGACGGGTATCGGCCCGCTGCAAACTATGGTCATCTCACACGAACCGTCCTATCCGCTCGAGCAAGATCGCAATAATTGGAGTTGGCCTTGTTACGTGGTGCACCTACACTGGCCAACCAGTCTCCTGTAGTTTAGTAGCCTCCCCTGATACTCAGACGCGAACCATACACTTCTGTTCTGCCATACAACCCCCGCCAAATTTCTGACCCTCGATGGCTTGCCTATCGTTTCTGTTGGCTGTGAAAAAGGAGGTCGTAACGATATGTCTCTAGTCAAAGGGCCACCACGGTGGATGACACCCAGCTCGATTGTTGGGATGTCGCATCTGACCGTTTCATCGTTCATGAACATGACGCAGTACCCTCTTACGTCAATGGATCGTTCGGGCTCATCGACTGTGCCATGTGATGAACAGCGGCCGCCCTGGGGCCTCCATGTGGGTCTGTTTTCCTCCCCACTGTGTCTGCGCGGGTTGCATGTCCACTTAGCTTTCCGGACCGGGTTCCACTATTCTACAACCTCGTGGGACGTATGCGCCACAGTCTGAGCGGGCTCTTCTGTGTGCTTGCGTGTCGTTTCTCTCACGGATTGTACATCCCGCCGCCGGCCATATGTTACATGCGTGATCAAGATTGCCCGAGTCGTCCTTCACATGCTCGTGAAACGTTCAAGCAATCCCTGTTTCCATAATATCATCCGGGATTCACAAGGTCAACGGAACGTGATGAGGTGCATCGCTGACACGAGATGGATTATCTCGTCAAAGCTCTCTTTATCCCAGGCCGTCATGCGACACGCACAGAGGTAAGCAAACATGGAGTTATAGAACTCGCACCCAATGCTATTCCGGATAGTGAGTTCTCCATCGTGTCAGGCAGACGTCGCATTGAGCGTCCATTCCTGATTCGGGGCGCCGTGACAGGCAAGATGAAGCCACGCGTTCCATACTCGATGAGCTACTCGGGGACGTGAGAGATGTCGACGTCGGGTGTGTCGATTCGTGCGAATGTGGCCGCGGCAGGGCCTTCGGTGCGCTGACTGATACCAACGATATCCAGCTCGCGGCCCACTGAAGTATGATCCCACTCACAATCGATTGATTGCTCCGACCAGCGCGGATAACCGTGACTAATGTATAGGATGAAATGCAGTGATCTGGAAGATCGGGTTGGCCCGTCTGATGCGGACTCGCAGTATGTAGCGGTACATGAGAGAAATCGGTGGTCACACACCACAGACAACCTGGCCCAAAGTTCGCGCAGGATACGTCCGAGATCTTTTACTAGTACATTCGCGGTCATTGAATCCGATGGCAGCGTTGGTAGCTCGGACTCGGATAGCAGCTCTCACGAAGTTGGTGATTTGTAATGGAAGGCGAGCCAGATATTGGTTGGTAAAGTAAATGATTGCAGGTGTGTTGACTCGCATAGACAATCATGATGAGTGTGTTGTAAATTAAAGAAGAGTGTGAGGAAGAAACATTGGAACCCGGATAATTGGCGGATGCCAGTTAGATCAAGGCTGTGAAACCGATCATGTTGATCCGTAGCAGACGAACAGAATGTGTTATAGACAAGTGAGTCATCTGAAAGGCCTTTCCTGTGGGGCTGGATGCGATGGCATCATTCAGCGGGAACCAGAAGGTCCAGAACTAGCAGCTCGACTGCCTTTAGTGGGTGCTGATTGAGAAGACATGGTGATGATGCATCTACAAGCAGGGATGATACGTCTATCTGAGCAGTGATGAAGGCAATAAATTGATAAGGCGGTGAGAAAGCGATCAGAGGTCAATCTGATATGCAAGTCGCCACAATGACACATTGTCGACTTGTTGTAGAGAGCAAATAACATCCGCTGGCACTCTAGCTAACTTGATCGCACGAACCAAGCACACAGATGGCAGGTAAAGTGACCAAGGCGGCGTAGTTTGAGTGCTTGGGGATGGCATCAAGTTCCACCATCATTGAGAGTTTGGCCGCGAGATCCTTTAAGGATTTGCACGTTCTTGAGGGCAAGGTCAAGTATTTTGCACTGGAAGATAGCGGCATCCTTGGGGTCTTGTGTTGTTTGTACTGTGTGAAGAGGCGAGATGCAAGAATTTCCAAGTACCGGAACCAGCCTGAGTGTCTTGATATGGAAACACATCCGTTCCAGAGCCAAAATCCTTCTCCTGGCTTTGCAGTACACCCAGTATCCAGTATCTCGAGCCCTGTGTGCACGAATGGTCGATACGTTCCAATTCGTCCCATTTTTTTCCACGCTCTAAACCTACTGCCACATTCTGGATTCGTGCAGCGAGAACAAAGACTGTCAGTTCAGTGGTCTAATGGTTATGATTTCTGTCTCACACACAGAAGGTTCGGAGTTCGATCCTCCGCTGAACTAGTTTTTTTGTACACGACTTGGAGCATGGACGATGAGCGACTCTCCATCGCGTGCGTTCCCTAGCCTGTCTTTCTAGTTCGTGATTCTAACCTCGGGATTTGTTGCAGCATGATATCCGACTTTTTCTACCCTGATGTTGGCGGTGTCGAGAACCACATCTACATGCTCAGCGCTAACCTTGTCCGGCGCGGCCACAAGGTCATTGTCATCACTCACGCTCGTCTTCCGGACCGCGTCGGTGTCCGCTGGCTCTTTCCCGCGATCAAGGTCTACCATGTCCCCTTCCCGACGATTGTCTCCTCCGCGACCCTACCCAACTACTTCACGTTTCTCCCCTACTTTCGGACGATCGTCTTGCGGGAACACATCCAGCTCATCCATGCCCACGCAAGTCTGTCATCGCTTGGTCAGGAAGGCATATTACATGCCCACTTGTTCGGAGTGCGCACGGTATTCACAGATCATAGTTTGTTCGGGTTCGAGGACGCGGCAAGCATCTTGACCAATAAGCTCCTCGCCGCCGCACTCAAGAACGTCGACGCGGTCATTTGCGTCTCGCACACAGGGTAAGTTGGGGTGACAATGAGATTCGCTGGAACCAACCGTACAACATGACAGACGCGAAAACACAGTCCTTCGGGGTCAATTATTTGAAGTTTCGGAAGAAGATCCGTCAATTTCCATTGTGCGCTCGAGCGTGTACACAATCCCAAACGCACTTGTTGCTGAACAGTTTACGCCGTCGCCTCAGCCACACCCGCTTGAAACCAGTGAGTCCATTCTACGTTACTCCGTATTCCACACGAGGAGGGAACACTACGCATACAGTCAACATTGTCGTCATCTCGCGTCTGGCGTATCGCAAGGGCATCGACCTTCTCGTTGCCACCGCGCCCCGTATATGCGCCTCGTTCCCGAATGTCAACTTCATTGTCGGTGAGTAGACATCTACTTATTCTTCCAAATGCGGTTGACGTTCATCCTGTTGCCATGCACACCGAAACCAGGTGGAGATGGCCCGAAACTGAACGACCTTCTCCAGGCGCGCGAACGACACTTGCTTCAAGACCGCATCGAACTCCTCGGCTCAGTTCGACACCGCGACGTACGCGACGTGAGTCCTTTCCATCCCCATCTCATTCTCAAATAATTCACGCCGGATGCGAACATAGGTCCTCGTCCGAGGCTCTATCTTTCTCAACACTTCCCTCACTGAATCTTTCGGGATCGCCATTCTCGAAGCGGCATGTGCGGGCCTCTACGTCGTCTCTACCCGCGTTGGTGGTGTCCCCGAAATCCTACCTGAAGACATGATCTCATTTGCAAATCCCGACGAGGACGGTACGCCCCCGTCGCTATGGCAGAAGCGTTTTGCATCCATTCTTGATCCCATCTAGACGTGTTTCGCGCTCTCTCAGAAGCAGTCGACATCATTAGCAGAGGTACCCACGAACCCCTCAAAGCCCACGCCCGCGTGCGTCGGTTCTATGACTGGTCCTACGTCGCCGAACGCACTGAGGCCGTCTATCGCGCCGTCGTCCGATCGGAACCCGTCGACTTTGAGACGCGCGTCAGACGGTACGTCCCCCCTCAGACCGTCTGACATCCGCCGATGACGGCGGTGGACAGGACGATGAGTTTGGGCCCATTCGCAGGGCTGATCTATACCGCTATCCTCGTAGTCGACTGTCTCTTTTCCCTCGTCCTGGAGTGGTTGATGCCGAGGGAGGACATGGACTTCGTACAGGACCATTGGAAGCCCGGTGTCTTTGCCAAGCTGGCTTATGGAGCACAACTTTGATCGTGGCTATCCTATCACAACGTGGATCCACTTATCGCGATCACCATCGGCCGCGTGAGCGATGGATAAGGCAGGTTTGAGGAATGAAATAGGGCTTCCGGGCCGCTGGTGGTATCTCCGAGGGGTCCTTAAGGGCCTTAAATATCCGGGCCCCTCTGGCAAATTGGCTCACGAAGTGCCGCGTCTGCCGCAATCATACTCCTCATTTACACCTCCGAACGCGACTCGGCACTTGCACACGCTGGGCTCCGTCAATCTGTGTAGGGCTTGAAAAGGTATAGATGGCTGGTGAACATACAGTGGTCATCTGCAACAACATACCTTATGCGCGACTCCGTCGCATCACTTTTTACCATCTTTTTACGGGGTTATTACTTCCATAGGAGCCATGGGAGTCGGGACAATGTCCCGGAGCGCTCTGAGCACACTTTGAAGCCCGGCGGGTCCAATCCTGCCCTAGGCCATTACGACCTTTCCCATCAGGTGGAACGTTGGTATCCGACATGGGCGTGGAGCACCTTAGGGTACCATGGGTCTCACGGTTCTTGTGGAGACAACGGGGGGGAGACGTTTCTGTGGCCGAGGAATCTGCTTGTTACCTGTCGTCTGACCTCCTTATCAAATGTCAAACTTGAGCACACGTGTAGGGTTGAATTCCTGATGTGATACATCCTGCATAAATCTGCGATGTTATAGGGGCAAGCAAGAAGTAAAAGAAGTAGCGGGAGAAGCCAAGTCGTTCAAGCTTCAAGCTTCAAGGGTACCACGATGTTTCGAATGGTGAGTAACGAAACTTGATCATCGGCTCGTCCCGAGTATCATATTTTCTATTATTCCTCAAGTTATCAGATGGTTTCCAAGACGGCCCGGGTAACCCTTCACCGATCCCTGTCATGATCGAGGCAGCTAAAGGGAATCTTGAATTCAATCTCCGAATTGCACATGAGAAGTCACAGAATCAACGTCCCGACAGGCGGGAACACCTGCTTCTACTCTTTGCGTGTTCTGGTTGGTTCTGATGCATATATAAACCTCATGAAACCAAGGTCTTGCCTCGGGTCTAATTTTCAGCCCTACTCTTGTCAGAGATGACTTCACCCGTAGCCGATGTGAAACTCGCCATGGATAAGCAAATCGAAACCAGACTCGAGTCGGTCACACAGCAATCGATAACTAAATCATCACTCATCGATCAAGAGTTACACAAAAATGGCATGGGCCGTTATCAATGGTATGCGCTCCTGTGACTTTTGTTCTCGAGTCGAGATTTACAAGTAAAAATGCCAGGATGATCTGGGCGGTCTGCGGCACTGGATTCATTATGGACGTCATGTGGATACAGGCATACACACTTGCATTATCTGGCATTCAGCATGAGTTCGGATTCTCTGACAAACAACTTGGAAACATTGGCTCTGCATTCCTGGCCGGCGTAGCCACAGGGGCATTCATATGGGGTGCATTGGTCGATGTTGTAGGTTCGTGCAATAGCTTTAGCATATTCACTTCAGCATAGAGCGCTGACAGCGTTGTCCTAGGTCGTCAGGTGGCGTTCCTCAGTACTTGTTTAATCTCTGGAGTGTTTGGCATGTGCATTGGTGCCATGTCATCATACAGCGGTCTGTTAGTGATGATGGCGTTCGTTGGATTTGGCGTCGGGGGGAACATGCCTGTTGACTCGACCAGTGAGTTCGTTCCCTACTTCTCAGGCTGTTCACGCTGCTCACTCTCGGTCGGGGTCAAGTCACCGTCGAGTACCTTCCAGCGGTACCGTTCGCATAATAGTGGCAGCGAGTTGTAACTGACTCTTTCCCAGGACAGGTACTATCTTCTCGCAGGCTTGTCGATTTTCCAAACAGTGGGAACCATAACATCGACCGCCATTGCCTATGGGTTCATACCCAATTACTCCTGTTCCGAGAACCTGGTGTCCTGTCATCTGACGGGGGGCGTTGCACCCTGCTGTTCAAAGGAAGACAACATGGGATGGCGATACGTATTCTTTTCCATTGCCTCGATCACACTCGCAGTTTTCGTTCTTCGTTTTTTTATCTTCCCGATTTATGAATCCCCAAAATTCCTCTTGTCAAAAGGGAAAGATCATGCTGCAGTCGAGGTCATCCAGAGGGTCGCTGCGTTCAATGGGCATTCTTGCGACCTTAGTGTGGAATCACTCTATGACCAGTGCGTGGACACGCCAGTGGAGAAAGAAACTAGGTTTCATAAGCAAGTTGTCAACGAGATCTCCCGGCTCAAACTCTTGTTCGGGAACTGGAGAATGGCAAGAATTGCAATTATTGTATGGATCACTTGGATCTTCAATGACTGGGGTAAGAAATTCGCCATCGTCAAAATTAATATATTGTCTCACCGGGAGTTCAACAGGCTTGAGCATTTCCCTCACGTTTTTGCCTGTAATCTTGCAGCGGAAGAACAGTGCGATCAGCGTCAGTCTAAAACAGACATATATCGACTACCTGACCATCTACCCCCCTGGATTATTCGGCACCGTTTTAGCCGTCTTGATGGTCCGTATGCCTATGATTGGGCGAAAATGGACCCTCGTTTTCTCATCCATGTTCATGGGTATCTCTCTCTTCCTATACGGTGCCGTGAATACAGAAGCAAGTCACGTCGGCTTGAACCTGCTTGAATACTTTTGCCAGGCCTTTTTCGTCGCAGTCGTGAGTAACCATCCGTTGATTCTTACGGTTGCATCGTTGAAGTATGCTCTGTAGCTCTACGGATGGACTCCCGAATCGTTTCCTCTTGCAGTTCGGGGCACCGCGACCGGCATGGCTTATTCCTTTGGCTGTCTATTTGCTATATCTGGCCCTCTGATCGGGGCGCAGGTGTTTAGCCTCACCGGTGGGGGAGATGCCGTGTTGTATCTGGCTGGTGGTAGTCTCTTTGTATGCACGATTTCCCTGTTGTGCCTCCCGGTGAAGGACATGGTCGCGCCACGCTGAATGGTAGACCTGATCTGCAGTATTATAACAATCTACCAGTTGTCCTAGGGCGATCGCGTTGGAATTATGCTATATGTGCTTTCAACTGGTACTACTGAAATGGATGCTATGATCGAGGATTGCCTCCAGATCTCGATCTATCTTTCGCTGGCCCAACGGTCAGAAAACTCGAACCTGGGATTGGTGAAGAACAACAAAAAAAAGAACTTGGTAACATTATCTGTCAAGTCAGTCGAGGTACAAGTTCGTCTTGATCATCTTGAAAGTAGCCATTGCAGCCACAATAGTAGTAAGGTCACACCGAGCTAGGATATCAGGGCGATATTCATACAGTCCGCTGAAACAGATGTGAAGAGTAGATTGGGTTTGACAGATACCTGAGACAGAAAAGGAGATGGAAAAGAGGGTAGAGTGAGAAAGGGAATGGCACTCGATGCGACGTGCCGTCCCGGGTCAGTCTCCCGAGGGGCCGAATCGGAGAGTGGCGTCG
This sequence comes from Pulveroboletus cf. aberrans, assembly GCA_038094155.1. Classification (NCBI taxonomy): domain Eukaryota; kingdom Fungi; phylum Basidiomycota; class Agaricomycetes; order Boletales; family Boletaceae; genus Pulveroboletus; species Pulveroboletus cf. aberrans. Next base: position 26,293 of record JBBPTO010000489.1, read on the forward strand.
ACGTGTGCACGGCGTATCCAAGTCGTATCACCTCTGTCGCGGGTTCCACGAACACCGGATGGCGCGTCAGCCACCACGAGGTATGTACTTGGCGTCGGACCGTCATGATTGTCAGCATCGGTAAATAAGCGACGCACTTGGGAACCTCAACATCTCATCCTCTCGTCTCGGTAGACACATTGACGTAGCCCGGCCTTCGTCTGTCTAACTTATTAGGTTCCATTTATTTCGGCAACTACAAATACACGATGACGGTGTCATTGTCTGCGTTGTCATCCCGGCTCATATTGGGAAGGGTGTGGGTAGTGCTACACGTTTCCCCTGGGCCAAAATGATCCATTGCGCATAACGTGCCTATCTCGTATAGAAATATAAAAGGAAAAACGCAAGAATAGGCGACATTGCGCGCTAGTATGATCAGATGCTCCGAAGTTCCATTTGCTCAATATTAGGAGTACAACAGAGCTAGTGACGCAATCTGTGAAAGAACACCAAACACGGTGACTTGTCGTTCTAGCTGGAAGGGTGAAATCACTGTGGCAGCTCCGTGAATGTCCAATGCTCGGTGGGATATTATGAGAAGTGTGAGATTACACTGTGGGAACGTATGGATGGTACTACGAGGTGGGAAATGCCGACTGGGAAGGTATGGGCGAAAGTCTCAGGGCTTTCCGGCCCGCAGCACGGTCAGGCGGGCGAGCTGCGAGGGCTGGGATGGGCACTGAGCAGCTGGCGGAGCGAGGTAGCCTGAGCGGAGTGACACGGACAAAATGACTTATCTGGAGCTCTCCCGAGCCCTCACGCTGGGGTTTCGCGGCTCACCGCCGGTCGTCATGCACATACGCGCTCCCGGACCGGCTTCGACGCGTCGCGGTCATCGCTTAGTCAGCCCGGGGATGGGCGAATCCGGGATTGTCCGTGGTGACCCACGAACGCGGACGAACAGCACCGCATGTTCGTTTCCCGGATTACAAACACTTTTTCTCTGGGAGGCAGCGAGCTCTTACGGCCCAGAAGGCGCATTCGGAATTTCCCGGACCCGACCGTTCCTGCTTTTCACGTGTGCACTTCCCCGAAACTAGGTCTAACACATGGTTCTGAAGTTGTCAGCACTATATGAGTCTCATTTCAGTCACATGCTGACTTCACCATCTATAGCTGCTCACTTGTCTCATATGCTCAGTCTCATAATCAGTCATGCGTATTATCAGGGAATTCTTCGTTGCTCTCATCGCTATCACCGGCCTCGCATCAGCAGCGCCCAATGTATGTTGCCTCTTTGTAGGAGGAAAACAACTAGTTGTATCTTTTTTTCACAGCCTGCGTCCTCACCCGTCTGCTCCATTAGTCTCAGGCCTTATTGCGATGACCTGTGTAAAACTATTTGTGCTGCACGTCAAAGTATGCGCTGAAGTGCGTATTTGATCAGTTTGCAACGGTAAACGAGATGGTGTCCTCTGGAAATGCACCATAAAAAACTTGTACGACGGGTGTCTTTGCAAACCCGACTAGGACGACGTGGTAGGTACTGATCGGTCGCTTAAATGGTCCTTCACTGATTCTGTATAATGGACCGGGACTCTTTCAGAGTGGCTGGAACGCACGAGAACCGGTGTTGGTTCCGAGCATTCAGTGGGAACACCCTTGTTCATCCGCTTCGTCGGGCATAGATCCCGTTCCTGTTCCGTCATTGCGTCTCCGTTTTCCCTATTCCTGTCCTGCCTGTTCTCGTTGTTTTACCTTCGCTTCGCGTTCTCTTGTTTGTTCGCCCTACGTGCCGACTTCTTTCGTCAAATTCCATTTCGTGCTGCCTTATTTGAAGCCATGGACGACGGTCTGTTGGATGACGCGCGTTGTGTGGGTGGCTCACATTCAACTTGAGATGGTACATTCGTAGTACATAGATCGTCTGAAGTATCCCGGGTTACTCTGAGCGCAAGACCTTCGTTTTCCCGTGGGAAACGCGCACGTTCATCAAGGGGGTAACCTGGTGTCGTTTTGATGGGAACTCACTGTTGGAGATCAGTCCATCTTAGCGTACGCTATCTTCAATTTCACTAGGTTACCATATTTGGACACTACAGTTAGCTAAACGCAACCAGTGCCGCTCGTTCACACTTCAAGTTTTCCTGTCTCGTATTAGTATGTTGACTGGAGGATAAGCCACATACACGCTCCCTACATTCACGTACTACAACCCTTACAGACTCGCGTTCTAGCCCAACGCGTCACAAACATTGGATATCATTGCGGAGGTGTTGACCTTGGGTAGCGCATGCTAACGTGCATCCGCAATGGCTCATTTTGCAGCGAACTGGATCTCGTGTAGACCAGAAATCCCCACGCTCATGCCATCCTTGCCAGTACTATCATTATCTACCCCACTAGCGTTGTTCTTTCCGTCTCGACAACCCCTAGAATGGCCCGGGGTTGAACATTATGACGTACCCTGCTAGTATCCCTTCGGATCGAGTCTAATGGCAGGTACTCGGACTGTTCAATTAAATGCAGCTTTGCTTGCGCTGATACGTGGTTGTTACCTGGTTTCGGTAGTAGGTGGTCTGTATCACCCTCTTCCAAGCGCTGCGGTCAGGGAAGGACACGAGTGCAGTGCATTAGAGGTTCTAACGGATTGATGGTTGCGGAAGGAGCAGAGAAGCTGAAGAGTGGGGGGATCGGACAGGTCTGTTGAGGACATCCGTGAGCAGGTGAGA
>JBBPTO010000490.1:0-28989 GCA_038094155.1 Pulveroboletus cf. aberrans
GTAAAATAGGCAACATCTAATTTCGTCTTTATTCGTCTTATTCATGGCTAATTCGGGCTTATTAGCTTATGGCAGCTTATGGTAAGCTAATAAGCCTGAATAAGACGTGAATAAGACAAATAAGACAAAATTAGATGTTGACTATTTTACTGATGTGGCTGCCGGAAAGGTGGGGGGTCCATGAGATGGCCAAGGAGGGAGCACAAGCGAGGCATGTTCAAGAGTGATAGGGAGCTGGGCTTTGGACTTTCCTTTGCACACTCACTGCTGGGTACTGCTCTCTGATGCGTCTGACAGTCGTTCATCAGCACTGGCTGACTCCTATCTCACACATTGAACACAATGCAAGGCATCAATCTGTATCAGCATGTACCTCATTGGGAAATGCAAAGGCATCCTGCAATTGTGGCCCTTCTGAAGGCACTTGACATGCTTCTGCAGTATGTTGTGTGGGTGTGGCTGCCAGCTGTGGGTTATTCTGACCTGAAGAGACTTATTTGAGGAATGTAGATGCTATGCAGAAAATAGGGATGTACATGAAGGGGTGGTTGTTGCAGCAATGGCCTATCAGCAACTACAGATGATCCAGAATCAGCAACATGTGATGGTTGGGGGGTCAGGTCTCTGGATGAGCTCTCTGAGGGGTCGCACGAGGGCTGAAGAAGGAAATCCAGGCTGGGTGTGGGTGTCGAAGAATGAGAGTCATCCGAAAGCCCAGTGCTCTCTTGGCCCCATGCCAATGTCCCAGGCTCCTTGAGAGCAATGCTACTTTCACTACCCTCCCTTGGTGGGTTGGATATGCCAGACTGACCAACTTATACAATTTTAACTATGAGACGAGAAATGTGAATGCGCACCTGACTGCCCAAGATGCCAGTGAGAATGTTGAGCAAGTGTCTCTGTGACTGAGTTGCCTCATCATCAATCACCACTGGTTCCTGTGATTGTGGTGCAAGTTGGGTTGCATCGCTCTTCACTGATTTTGTAGAGTGATGACCTTCTTGCCAGCCATCACCCATAGGTCTCTTCATTTGTATTTGTTGTGGAGGAAGAAAAAAACCAGGAACCCAAGGGACTTCAAGTGAATAAGGGTGAATGTAGACTTAGACATCCAGCAGTGCGCTGAATTTCCTCCTTTGATGGGGTTCATGATGAATCAATGACACAAATGCCAGGACTGTTGAACAAGGGCGATGAGTCGCTAAGCGAATGCTGAGTCTAGGTGTCATCATGACAGTGAGATTATCCAGTGATGAATTTGATGGCCAACTCTTTCTTCAATCACAACTCCCACGAAATCCAGCTCTTCTTACCTCGTTTGTAATGATGTGAAAGGTTGGAATGTTACCTGGTCAGGGATCCTCCCCCCTGTCCTTTGTTTCCAAAGGTATAAAGGCCTGGAAGCTTGCCACTTTCCTATTCATCAGCCAACTAAATGTCTCCCCTGTGTACCCAGCCTCTGCGCCGGTGGGCCATCAGTAAAATAGCAAACATCTTATTCATCTTATTCATGTCTAATTTGGGCTTATTAGCTAATGGCGGCTTATGGTAAGCCAATAAGCCCAAATAAGATGCGAATAAGACAAATAAGATGAAATTAGATGTTTGCCTTTTTACTGATGCTGCCATCAGACACCCCTCACCTGTACTCATAGATCTATTTCATCATCTCCGAGCTCCCCACGCTCTTTGCCCACTAGATACGTGCACACTGCATCTGAGACATTTGTAGAAAGATCTCTGGCAGATCTGCAAGCAGAATTCAAATTGGTTAGAAAGGTGATGTTAATCGTGTCCAGAATTCATGCATTCTAACAAGGCTCTTACAGGAAATCGTTCAATGTGTCAAGTTTGTGTCTGATGAAAGGCAGGAAACTGCTCGTAAGGTTAGCACCAACTTGACACCAATATATCAAGGCCAACAACTGAAATTCAACAGGAGAAGTTAAATGATGAACTTCAAAAGGCGCTGGCAGAGAAGGAAGATGCGATCAATACCGTGCAAACACTCCAGGCCAAGGTGAAACAGGTGGGCTTTCTAGGGCTCAATTATTATGCATTACCCACTCACTATGACAGTTGTTAGTTCTGCATTATCTGCGATGCATCCATCACTTGCAGTATATGTCGTCTGCCAACAGACCGCCTATTCTTGTGAGTCTTACTTTTCTGAACTGTCGTGGGTTGCTAATATGATATATGATGTAGAATAAGGGAGTGCGGCCACTGTTTCTGCTATGCCTGCCTCAGAGAATGGTTCCACCAATGTCTCGCTCAGCAGGTATCATATCATGATGTCCCTGCACATCTGAGGAATCCACCATATACTGCTGCTGACCTAGAGGAGCTCTTCGTTGATGAGCACATTTTCCTGCTCCTCTACTGATGCCCACTTTGTAAAGCTGCTGTTTCCGAAGTTCCAATCCAGGTTCATTGCCTTCAAGAACTCATTGAGGCATCATTTGATGCATTTGGACCATCGAATGAACTCACAGAACATCCCCATTACCTTAACTATGCTAACATCTGGGCAGATGTATTTCATGCCTGCTGACTTTTGCCCTGTGTTCTCTAATAGATTGGTAGATCAATTTCCAAACTTCTAATGGCTTGAAATTGTTGATTACTCGTATATACATGATTTCACCTTATTGCTGTTTGCAAAAATGTTGAGGTCCTGGGAGTTGAACACGCGATGGCACATGCACCAAGACCACCCATACCACTTCCAGAACATTCCAGACAACCCTTCGACAACACCATGTCAATGAGGACAAACAAAACCGCGACCTAGAAGAGTCGGTAGAGCTTGACATGTTCACCAAGCCGTACGGTCAAGCTGGGACTGAATCAGATGAATTGAATGCACCAAAAAGGTCGGATATGGACTGAATACCATGGGTATGCATTGCTGAGGTGCGATATGGGAGCGCGACAGCACCAGAGCTGATCGGATCATGCAGAGACTTCCGTGACTTACCAAATCGGGCAATCACATCAGCGCGAGCCGCATGATGATTAACATGGCTGTATTTTTTTCCTGGATGAAAATATGTGTGATTTGCAACTCATGGCCATACTTTTTCGGATTTGATTGTCAGGGCAGGATCCAAATCACAGTAAATAAAAATGAAATTTTCTCTTGGAAGTATATAACATTATCCGACTGTTTGTCATGTTTTTCAAGTAGAACAACCACTGACGCAGGGTAGAGAAATCCCCCAAGGTCATCGTGCATCACGCGTGACACTGCTGAGCAGACACAGCAGAGTACATTTTTGGCAGTGGCAAGTAGTGTTGTTGGAAGAGCACTGCTGGTTTCACTGGTGGCAATTGCCAGGGTGGCAACTGCTGGCAGTAGGTCAAGGCCTTTGGCAGACACTGGCAGAACTGAGTTAGAATGTCGCAGGAAATTATTTGTATTGTAGACAACTAGAGAGTGTTGCTTGCTATCAACTCATAGACATCGTGCACTGCATTCCATGTCCTCAATGTTAACCAATCCAGCAGGGAGACCTCCCACAAAGATTCTTACCGACCATTTCAAACAGCTACAGAAGGTCAATAACAAGTCAAACCGATGGATCTATGAGTGCAAATACTGTGGTCCAAATGAACCTAATGCACGTATTCAAGGGAGAGACAACAAGCCTCTCAAACATATTGTCTACAAGTGTCAGCATGCACCACAAGAGGCGAAGAATGCAGTCCATGCATACCTTGCTGCGAAAACACCAGAGCTCCTTCCCGATGCTATTGACAGCAAGCCGGCATCAACGGAAGCTGAAGACTCATCTGTTGTACCTGCAAAACGCCCCAATGAGACACTTAAAGGATACACAGATGTGATACTTACACCAGCGCAACACCAGCGCACAAACGTCAAGCTATTCCGGTGGGTAAAGCATGGATTAACAATGCAGCCGATAACACCACGCACTTATTTTCCCAGATTCATCGTTCACGCCAATCTAGCTCTCTCAGTCTCAGAGAACTGGTATTTTCACCATTTTCTGGATGAAATTCGCCCCTCATACACAGTCCCACCACGCTATGTCCTATCTCACTCAATCATGGACGCTGAGCTTGCTAGGGTTCAAATGGAGGAGATCAGGGACTTGAAAGGACAAAAAAGACTGACATTGCTAATGGATGGTTGGGAAGACTTATTGAAACGTTCACTGTATGGCGTGATTGCAGCAGAGGTCAACCAGTATCCTGCTGTACTTCGTCTTGCTGATATGTCAGGCCGTCGGGGATCTGCGGATGCACTGCTTGAGGTAGCCACTGGAGCTTTAGAGGCTATGGAACTCACCGATGGGAAGAATGTCATTGCAACAACAACGGACAACCCCACCGTAATGCAGGCTTTCCGCAAGAGGTTTCAAAACCAATTTTACTGGGTTCTCGTAAGGAATACTAGTGCAATTACTGATCCTGTTCGTACCGTCGCAAGCGGAAGTCGATATTTAAGGCTGGGACTCCCACCCGGTGCCATGGCTTCCCATCATGTCAGACATTCGGTCCCTGAACCAACTCATTACGGAGAGAGTCCGCGAGCACCCGGACCTCCAAATATTGGGCATTCCTGACAGAAACTTCAATGTATGTACTAGTATGTCGAAATCCCAACACGACACGTCCAAGCTTACTGGGGGTCTAGTACACAAAGTACACCACTGCTGACCTCGATACAGCTGCCTCTCTGCTTGCTAACCATCTGAAAGAAACCAGGGCCCTCCTTGGTCGCAGAAGGGGGGATGCGACGAGCAGACTGACAGTTGGGTTGTTGGGTGTGAGCAACATCGACTATGTTGTCGCAGAAATGGCTTTGTATCGCATGGGCTACTGTTCGTGCGAGTCTGCGTTCGCTCCTCTGCACTGACTCTCATCTTCTCACTTCTTTCCCAGGCGTCCTTTTTCTGTCCCCGAACAACTCACCGCATGCGATTGCACATCTTTTGACGGTCACCAATGCTTCGCACGTCATTGTACAGGACCATCTTCTCCCCTCTGCGACTGCCGCACTCACTCACCTCACTGACCCGTCCTCGGTGTCGATCGTTCACCAGCCTTCCTCAGACGTGTTCGGTCCTGATGCACGCGCGGCCCGTCCGGACAAGACTCACTGGGACCCTCCTCTAACTCCAGATCTCGAATTTCATCTTCCCGTAACTATTATCCATTCGAGCGGCTCCGCCGGCTTTCCGAAGCCTATCACCATCACCAATAAGGTTGCTGTTTCGAACAGCAGGATGAATTTTGGTCTCACCAGTCTCTCTACATTGCCCCTGTACCACGTTTGTTCGAGCACCTACCTTCATCCCTCCCCGTACTGAACTAGGACTTGTTGCAGAGCCATGGACACTCCAACCTGCTCAGGGCCTGGTATGCCGCGAAACCGCTCTACCTATTTCCGACGGCGTCTATTCCGCTCACGTCTGCAAACATCATCCAACTGCTATCCCAAGCACCCGACGTACAAGCGCTTTTCGGTGTTCCTTTTGTTCTCAAATTACTGGTAGAGACGCCAGAGGGACTTCGAGTGCTCAGATCTCTCAAGTTGGTCATGTTCGGTGGTAGCCCTTGTCCAGACGAGCTTGGCGACTTGCTCGTCTCGGAAGGCATCCATTTGGTTGGTCATTATGGGCTCAGTGCGTCTTCCCTTCTACCTTCACTTTGAGGTCTTATGAGGTGCTATTCAGCTGAGATGGGTCAGTTGATGACGTCTTTCCGCGATTTCGACACCGACAAGGAATGGAACTGGGTCCGGGCAAAAGGGCCCCATGTCAACACCAGCGTACATGAGTATATGCGCTTCGAACCACTTGGAGACGACACCTATGAACTTTATGTCCTGGACGGATGGCCAATGAAGGCAAGGATCATATATATACATGTTTTTTATCCTCTTTGCTGAGCGTGTAATAGGTAATGACCAACCAACCGGATGGATCTTATGCGACCAAAGACCTTTTCATCAAGCATCCCACAATCCATGACGCATACAAGTATATCGGTCGGATAGATGATACTCTTGTCATGGTACGCCCTCTATTCCCAGTCATCCTTTCCGCCCCAAACGCAACACGCCGCATTCAAACCAACAGGTCAATGGCGAAAAGACCAATCCGGTTCCCATTGAACTCATTCTTCGTTCTTCCCCTGACATTGCCGATGCTATCGTCTTCGGTGCTGGTCGCATCCAGATCGGCGCGCTCATTCTTCCCACTGAAGCTGCCCAGAACTGCTCACGTGATGAAGTTATTCGTCGCATCACACCAATCGTTACCCACGCAAACTCCGAAGCACCTTCTCATTCTCATCTATCGACCGAGGCACTCGTGTTTCTCCCGTACGGGACGCGAATTCCGAGGGCGGACAAGGGAAGCATCCTGAGACAGAGAGTGTATAAGGAGTTTGAGAACGTGATCGAGGAGCTGTATAAACGTCTTGAAGGAGAGGTGGAATCGGAAAGGAAGCGACGTGTCGAGGGGCGGGACGAAGCAAAAGCGGTTGTGCGAAAGGTGGTCGGGAGGACGGTCAAGCGGCCCGTGGATGCTCTAGAAGACGATACGGATTTGTTTGATTTTGGGCTCGACTCGTTACAGTCGACGCGGATTCGAAATGCCATTCAGAGAGTGCGTCCAGTGTTCCTATTTAATCCTTTTCTTTGGTGAGGTTGACGGGTCTCGTTCTAGGGGATTGATTTGGGCGGAAAGAAACTTTCGATCAATGCCGTGTTTGAGCATCCTTCCATCGCCAAGTATGTACCTATCTAGCTCTGACAACGGTCGCTAACCCGTCTTCCCATACAAGGTTGGCGAAGCTCATCGTATCGCTTTCGTCTGGCAAAGAAGCGGACGCGTTGCAAACCAGTCCCCACCAACTCATGGTGGACATGGTCAAGAAATATAGCCACTTCCTTGACTCGAGCAAAACTATCGTGTCGAAAGGCTACCTTACTGCTACGTCTGGAAAAGTAGTGCGTATGCACGCTTCTTGAGATTTATCAACAATATGTTCATTATCCCGCCAGGTCGTCTTGACAGGCGCCACAGGTTCCCTCGGGTCCTACATCCTCCACGAGCTCCTCGCAGACCCAACTGTGGAGATCGTTTACTGCCCCTGTCGTGCCAAGGACGACGGGGAGGCCGCAGTTCGGATCGCAGCGTCGATGAAGACCCGGAAGCTGCTGACACGTTTCACGAGCACAGCAAAGAACCGTGTTGTTGCGCTCGCAGCAGACTTGGCTGCGGTTCGGTTGGGCCTCGATGAAGAGCGTTACCGCGAGATCGCGACCCGAGCAACGGTGATCATACACGTAATGTACTTCTGCTGTATACGTGTCGTCCTATCTCAGTATGTCTCGTTCTGCCTTTCTAGAATGCCTGGGCGGTCAATTTCAACTTGGACATCTCGAGGTACGTATACGTTCGCGCACACCAGGACACCATCATCCCGCCCTCCGCTTAACGCGATTCGCAGTTTTGAAACGCACATCCGGGGCGCAGTGAATTTGATGCAACTCGCACTCGCCTCGCCTCGCTCAGAACCTACCAAGTTCTTCTTTGCTTCGTCCGTCAGCGCGGTGGCGAATTGGCGTGGACCTGACTTGGTGCCTGAGGTAGTGATATCTGATCCAGAGCTCGCGCAGGAGATGGGATAGTATGTCTGTTTTCAAGTGCATGGGAACGAGACGCTGATCCATTCAAGTGCGCAATCAAAGTGGGTCATGGAGAACTTGTGCCAGCGCATGTCGCGTGACATGCAGGTACATGCTGCAATTCTACGTACGTCCCTCTGGAAGGAAAATCAATGGACAACGTCGCCTCATCGCCTTTGCAGGCATTGGTCAGATGGTAGGCGATACGACCAATGGGATCTGGAGCGAGTCCGAAGGTATATCGCTCATCTTCAAGGTCGGTCGTCCCGCCTCGTTTATTCCTCCGCCTGATGTAGCTCGAACGGCAGTGTGCAGATACGCTCGGCGTCCTCCCCGAGCTCGACGAGCGCGTGTCATGGCTCCCTATCGACTACGCCGCCAAGAGCATCGTCGAACTGATCGACCTCCCCATAGTCAGCTGCCCCGTGTACCACATTCTCCACCCCACGCGCGTTCCCTGGCCGTCTGTTCTCGACGCCCTCCGCGCCGTAGGCCTACCCTTCAAGCCTGTCTCGCGACAGGACTGGCTCGAGGCGCTGCGTGTGAGCGATCCCGATGAGCGCCGGAACCCGAGTCGAAAGCTATTGGCATTCTACGAAGGGAAGTATGGAGCACCAGAGGAGAGGACAACGGTGGAGTTGTGCACGGACAAGACGGTTGCGGCGTGTCGGTGGTTGAGGGAGGTGCCGGTCGTAGGGGAGACGTTGGTGGCCAAGTGGGTTGCAGCGTGGAGGGAGAATGGGTTCCTGCCAAAGGGGTGAGTGTGAGGATGGAATGAGGTCGAAGAGGTGACAGTGGTGGCCATTGTCCACGAAACTGGTGATTATTTGTAGTGATACCAATGCCACTTTTTTCACTTATCATACTGGGTGAACTGTTGTGCAGTCTTGCAAGTGTGATGTTTAAGATATAAGTGAAGCACAAGTTGGATTCAAGAAAACAAGTGGCCTTGTGCCATTGTGCAATGTGGTAAGTACTTATTTGTACTTGAGCAACCTGTCAAGGTGACTAAGTGCCATGAAAGTGTGATTAAGAGTATGTACATACTATCTGCTCCAGTGACTTTGGCAGTCCAGTAACTTCATCAGTCACATTCAGTTACATTTTTCTCACAGACCTTCATGCCACCCAAAATCAAACACCACTCAGCAAAGATGAGTCACAGCATCATTAACAGATTAGTTAGGAATTATAATAGCTATAGAAATCTATTTGACAGTGAGAATGGTGAGGGAGGAATACCAGCATTTGTGAGGGCTGTTGACTCAGATTAAAAGATGAGGCAATCTGATAGTGATTGTTGTAGGTAGAATAATAGGGCTGAACTTGCTGGGAATCACTATATGTGCCATATGTGTTGTTTGAGAGAAGTGATTGTATGTACCATATAAATTGTGCTGTGATTGCAGCATGAAAGTCAAATGTAGCTGGGTATGATGGAAGGATGGGCTGGTGGTGACAGAACTGAATAATGGTATCTTTGTGGCAGCAGATGGAGGTGCTTCTGATCAAACATTCTGGAATGTGTTGCAAGCATATGTTTTGCCTGAACATCAGCAAAAAAACCACTTGCAAGGCCTGCAAGTGCTAAAGCCAACCAGGCACACAGTTAAGTGGTCTGCTGGCTCACATGAACCTTAGAGAGTTGACCTCTGGATATGGCTACCAATGGGTGACTCTTGCCACCACACCAGGCTTGAAGAAGTAGTGCTGTCCCTAGCCAGATTATCTGGATTTACATACAGCAACTACAGTTCTTAGAGAAAGTTGGTCAAGATGCTCTACAGCATGTGCCAAACATACCAGTTGAGACAAGATTCTCCATGGCTAGTGAAACTGGTTGAAGCACTGGACTGTGCATGCCAGCATAAGCTTAGTGCATGGTGGAGTGAAGTTAGGGTAACAGACAAGGATAATATGATCGGAAATGCCACAAGAACTTATCTAAAGTTCTTGGGCTGTCTATTGGCAGGTTTATACAGTACCCACTACTACTAACTATTAGTACAGTTATGGGTAAATCAATGGTAAGTCTCACCTCAGCCATATGCCCAAGAGAGCAATCACAACTGAGGTAAGTTCAGGGAGAATAAAGGGATTAAATGGTGAAATACTATGTATGCATCTAACTCCAGAGAACTCTGGTCCAGAGTTAAGTGAGAGTAAGTGAAGTGCATTAGGAATAGCTCAAGATGAGAAAGGAATAGCTTGAAAGACAGAAAACAAGTCATACAACTTTTGGAAGTCATACAATGTGCACAGAAATGGTACAATGCATCAGGACATATCCCTGAAATGGATAAATGCAACTCCAAAGTGGATGTAGCAGAGAACACATGAAAAGAGGGTGGAGTACCCTCAGAGTTGTACCGGAGTTGTACTGGAGTTATATTGACACATTCCTCCCTCCAATTCGCTCTGAGACTTAGTCCCTCACCTTCCATGGGCAGGTAGGTGCCTGGCCATTCACTTCACTCCTGCACACCACAGCTTCAAGCCCCGGGCCTTGCCTTCCGGACAGGTCGGAGCTCTTCGGCTCCAGCTCTCGGCACACCCCGGTCAGTCAGGCTCGAAGCCTTCAGCCTCGTCCGGTCTGTGCCCTGCCCACCCTGTGGAAGGCCTACCACCATCGGGCCCTGTGCCCCACGCCTCTCTCTCCCCTCGACGAGCAGCCCAAAACATAAGCTCGATCTACTACGGAACTGACAGGTACGATTCATTTCCCCATCCACGACGCAACAATGCTTTCACTCTCAGACCTATGCCTTCCACCGGCATGAATCTGGTATTTCTTATTTCAGGACATGACTGAGAAGATACTTAGTATACACACGACTGTCCGTCCTACATGTCACCCAACCATCATGGTGCCAGTTAGTGTAACCTTCTTTTCCTTCGAACACCGTCCACCGCTTCATTGAAAATAAAACGAGCCCGATTCTTTTTGGGCCGGACAATTCACCTTGGTAAGCATTTGAAACTATCCTTCGCCAAGTAGATTGGTCCCACTCACATTTTGGGAGCTGATGTCCGGAAGAGGTGTTATCTACAGGTCCCTCGGCTACACGAGCAGAGCTGCCTCCACTATCGGATTCGACCTGACCTCCGTTTTGTGGTCCTTGCAGCAGTGCAGCTTCCCTGTGGACCCATCTACACAAAATTTGCAGACAGGTGGCGGCCCGGACAGGGAGAATGTGCCACCAGTAAAGAGGACGAGGGCAGAGAAGAGCAAGACTGCGAAACGCATGTTGTAGGTGAAGTATAGGCTCTTGCGTAGGTGAGTGAGGACGTTGGAAGATAACGTTGTGGATATTCCACCCTTTTTATACGTTCAAAGTGGGACACGTAGTGCAGACAGAAACACAATAAGTCATCCATGTCCGTCGTCGCAACCAAGAAGAGCCATGGCGTCGCAGCTTCACCCAGCTTCTGAACAATTGTTTCACCCACAGTCATTCCAAAAGCCAGGAAGGTTCAGGTCAGAAAGGGATCGGATATGCTATAGAAGTGAACAAAGCAAAGGTTTAAGAAGAAATGGATCATAGAACATAAGAAAGTTATCATAATGATGGGGACAAGATGTAATTGAAAACAGTTGTCCCCGCTCAAATACAAAGCCAAGGAGACGCCTCCAAGCCATGCAGGGGAACAGTCCTAGAGATCTTCCGTATACCGGCACAAACAGCCTCTCCAGCCGATGGACAATGGGACAACTGGACTCGGAAAGTTGCTCGTAACTGGTCGTTCAAGGGAATGGCCAAATACAGGCCACAGCCAGGTTAGGCTTCCCGCCAAGCACAGCGCACGAAACGTACCATCAGCGATCAAACCGTCCTGAAGAATGGTCCACAGCCGATCAACGCGGCCGTTTGAGACTTCGGCAACCCAAAGTTATATCGCGCTCAGCTGAAAAGGAAATGATCGAAGCAGGCGAGTAAACTTTCAATACTATCATCCCCGGGAGAACACGATTAACTGAGAAGGTAATGGCATACATTCCATAACATTGGTTGACTACTCTCCTCGAGTCGACACGACATACAATCAGTTCTTCACCACTTTGATGACCACCTTGCCCACGTGCTTCTGCGACTCCAAATACGAATATGCCTCGATGGCATCTTCGAACGAAAAGACCTTGTCCACCACAGGACGGATCTGGCGTGCGGTAAAAAGACGGTTCATGTCCTCGAACCTAAAAGCAATGAGCAAACCGAACGCCGACCGACAAGGAACTATGTCACTCACTGCTTGACTGATCCAACGAGAATACCACGGAAGGCGATGCCTTTGTAGATCGCAGCCGTAATAGGAATACCACCTTCGCTCTGTGTGATGCGACAAGACACTAAACGAATCTGGAAGACGGGGGAAAGAGGTACTTACTCCTCCTACATATCCAATGAGATGAATATGCCCAGCGTATCTGATGGCCTTCATGCACTTTGGCATCGTGTTGGGTCCGCCGACCTAGAAAAGGTTTAACTGTGACTTGGCAGGAACTGACTGGTATCCACTTACTTCGATGATGTGATCAACTCCTCTACCCTCGGTCTTGGTAAGTCAAGAGGTCAGCTACGCTACACTGGTACTGAGCACCATGCCACTCACAATCCTAAGAACCTCGTCCTCCCAGTTAGGGTTTGTGTTGTAGTTGATAAGGTGCTGTGCACCGAGTTTTTTCACGATCTCAAGTTTGGCGTCAGATGACGAGGTTATGATTACCGTGGCACCAGATGCAAGGGCGATCTGAGCAGCAAATCTGGGGGATGGTCGCTACACGAGATCAGCAAGGAGATTCAACGGCTCACATAGAAACACCCCCAGTACCAAGAACGAGGACGCAGTCACCTCCCTTGATGGGAACAGACCCCAACAAGGCATTATATGCAGTCAATGCAGCGCATCTGATACGGTAGGTCTTTTGGTGAAGTGAAGGCAAAATAAATAGGGATACTTACGGTAGAGTTGAGGCCTCCTCATACGTCAAATAGTCAGGAATTCTGACGAGGGACTGTACAACATCAATGCTAGACAGAAGAGGAATATATACCAACCACTTACATGAGCAGGCACGTTGGTATAGTCCCTCAGTACACCATCTATCTGGCCACCTAGACGAGTGTTGTTGATGGCTTCAGTGGCGTCACCGTGGATGTGGTCTACGGCGAAATTCGGGGAGACGCGATCGCCAATTTTCCAGCCTTTGACATCTTCACCAATTGCCACGATCTCTCCCGCGGCATCCGAGCAGGGAACAACATTATCCTTTTGACTTTAGGTAAGTGAAAAGGGGGGGTGAGAAGTGAAGGAAGAGAAAAGTGGGGATGAATGGACGAACCCCGTATACCTGCCCTTGGATACGCCGAGATCCCGGTACTGGACAAAGTAGATCGATATTAAGGTGGAACAGACGTCGGATCGTATGGCTCACTTGTAAAGAAACTGCATGAATCTTGATGGTCACTTCGCTAGCCTTTGGCTTCGGGAGGGTAGCATTCCGAATGATGAAGTCGTGATAGCTGGCACCCTGCATTAAGTATGGTGAGATGGGAACCAAGGTGACGATCACCATACGGACCTGGACACAGTACTCTCGGATGGTGGTTGGGAGGGCCATATTAAGTGAGGGGGGGATGGAGTTGAGTTTGTCGTACCAGACCCGCATATATAGGGACAACTTTGTTCAAAATTTTGTCTGACCCATGAGAATCGAGTGTGTCATCGTCAGTCAGACTTGTCGATTACAAACCGACAGGCGGATGAGTGATCACAGGGGTTGTGCATCCCACCTCGGAAATGTCCACGGGGAGGAAGGCTGACACACCAGAAGTCAGCACCACTGAGTTGGTCCTTCTTGGCTGTCTTTAGAATCAGTGTCAAAGAGTTGCACTGCGGGCTTGTTTCATTCCGAGAGTCTAAATATTCGACAGCCGAGGTGAAGATGAAAGTCGCTGCGGCCCGTATTTCGTGCAGGGGCACGAATCAATAGCAGACGGAGATTTGCAACTGCTTTCCACCCTGCAGCATCCTTGATTGCCTTTCCAAATACAGTTAATCAACGATTGGTAGAGCGGCAAGAAAGAAACGCAAGTTGCTCGGCTCGGACAAACACGGAATTGACCGCGAGCGCGTCGGCAACTCAAAATTCTTTGACCAACTATTTCAGCCATGCTTGCAACTCGGGCGTCGGCCGCCAAACGTCTGGCGCGCTCATTCGCCACCGTCGTCGACTCCAAGACCGCGGGGATAAAAATCGCCGCCGTTGACAACGGCCAACCAACCACCGCCGTAACCTTCCTCGTCAAAGCCGGCAGTCGGTACGAACCAGGCCCAGGTGTCGCCCATGCCTTGAAAAACTTTGCTTTCAAGGTCAGTTCTACTCTTCGTTCTGGCAGTGCAAAATTCTTAAATGCCTTAACAACTCTTCAAATTCTAGAGCACGGCGAAGCGGTCGACGCTGGGAACTGTTCGAGAAAGTGAGCTCTATGGTGGTGTTCTCTCCACCAGTCTTTCTCGCGAATATCTCGCGTTCACCTCCGAATTCCTCCGCGGTGACGAGTGCGTGTCCTTGTAGTTCTCTGCCCGGTGTAATGCCGACCTGCACTAGGACTTTCTTCACTTCCGTATTGACTTCGATCCTCACCACCCCAAAATTTCTTCCCCATGAGTTCACGGAATACGTTCTACCTGTTGTCCGCGATGAATCTGCTGCTGCTTCCCAGTCGCCTGGCACGGTCGCCGTCGAGGCTGCGCACACACTCGCTTTCCGTACTGGCCTCGGTGCATCGCTGTTTGCAGGAGTTCATGATACTGTCTCCCTCGAATCCGTGAAATCTTTTGCGAAGGAATTTTTCACCTCGGGCAACGTCGCGGTCGTTGGTACCGGCATTGACTCAGCGCGCTTAGCAGAGCTCGTTGACAAGGCTCTTGCGGATGCTCCCCTCCCCACAAGTTCTCCCGTCTCGGCCTCACCTTCGAAATATTTTGGTGGTTCGACGCGGATCGACTTCCACGAGGGTCTTCAGACCGCATTCATTGGTTTTGGTTCCTTGATACGGTCACCTGCTTTCTCTGTCCTCAGCGCACATGTCGCGCCAACACCGTCCCTCAAGTGGCCTTCCTCTCCTCGCTCACCTGCAACCGTTACCCCGGTTCACTTGCCCTATTCTGATGCTATCTTGACTGGCGTTCTGGTCCAGGGGACCGATGCGAAGAGTGTCACAGAGGCTGCCAAGGTTGTCGTTGAGAAACTGAAGAAGCCTTTGAACGGAGATGAGCTTAGGATCGCCGTTGCACGTGCCAAATTTGCAGCAGCTGCCCATGTTGAGGGCAGGGAGGGCCTTGTAGATGCTATCGGCGGCAAGGTGGGCTTTTCGCAGGTTCTGCGGTCGGAACGGGTTAGTTGACAGTTTTATTTCAAGATTTTCTCGGATCCAAATGCTTCCATCGAGAGCACGTTGACTGCCCTGGACAAGGTTGATGCCGCCGCCGTCTCAAAGGTGAACCTCTCCCCAAATATCCACGTCTTCTGGTCACTGAGTATCTCTGGCAGGCTGTCTCCCAGCTCACCTTGGCCTCGCCGACATATGTCGTTGTCGGTGATGTCAAGACTTTGCCATATGCTGATGAGATTGGACTTTGATTACTGCGCCTCCCACCGGTATACCTATTCAGTGGACATAATGACCATAGATAGGGTCGTCGAAAACCGAGCTTCTATAGATGGTTTGTTCGATTGAAAATGGCTTGGATTGACCGCAAACCACAAGGATATCTCCACTTCTTTTTACAGTCAGAAATCACTGATTAATCATCCGTGTTCAAGAGGTATGCCCAGTATCTCAATTCCCCGTCGGATTTTGCCCTCGACCTCCTCATCGCACCTAGATGAGGGATGGATAGTCTGAACTAGGGCAGGAGGGAACGGGTCAGACGAGGAATAAGCGTCCAAGGTCGAGGAAAGTTGCAGGGACGCCTACATTACCGCGCGACTTTGCGACAGGGTCACACTGGAGATCGTACATCCGAGATGCAGGCTGCCTTTCATTTGCGAGCGCAATGGTGGACGAACGGAAAGGAAAGTAGTGAGCAAAAAAACTTGGAAACATCAAAGGTCCAATAATCGGGTCTCCCGTGTATGCGCCGCACTGTTTCCGGCGATGACTTTCCATTTTGCGTGTGTTCGCCGTGTATGGAAGCATGATGCTACAAGTGGCTGGCCTGGTTGTCCGATGTCTCCCTGATTCGGACAGTTCAAATCCACAATCACACTGTACGATGGAGCGAGATATGATGGTATTGGTATTACACACAGTATGACAACGTCACTGCCAGGGCAGCTGGCCTGGGAGTCGATGAATGCACTAAGCATACAATACAAACAAAAGATGGCAGACTAGAAAGGCCACGGCCTACGATCTCTCGCTCGAGGCTAGTTCAGTGACTGGTGTTCTCTCCGGACCTGCTGGGGTGAAACAAAGATCTTCTGGGCTGTGGAACCGATTCAATTCCTCCTCGACAAAAGCCAGAGCTTGATCCGCAGAAGGACGGTTTTCAAGCTGCTTAGACCACGTGGATTGAAGAAACTCCCAGTGGTCCACTGAGAGTCCTGGTGGACGCTTGTCCAAAGGATCCTTCCCTTCGTACTTGAGAATGATAACATGACTGGTTTTGGATATATGACAGAATGGTATTTTGCCAGAGAGAACCTGGAATTCGACGTTGTTTGGCTTGTCGCACATGATGTTATGTTGCACATTTACCTGAAGGAAGACACAGCCATAGGAGTATATATCGCCAATTATCGTTGGTATGGGTCTAGATTCCTCCAAATCGGGATGAATAAATAGTTCTGTCGCAGCCCACCGAGGAGCACAGATATTGGAGGGTATGGAGTCTTCCACTTCAAGATATGCGAAGGATAGACCAAAGTCGGATATACATATCCGATCGTGATGACCCAGCAGGACGTTAGAACCTGTGAGGTCACCGTGGACGACACCTGAGTGATGTACTAAGAAAAAATGGTCCAGTAAATTATTTCTGGTAGCTTCATAGGTTGCTCACGGTACTGCAGGCCGCTGGCTATTTCATAAAGCTGGAAATATGGGGTAAATATAGTTCACGCGTTAACTGAGAACTCACAATGTTGAATTTGCGCTCCATGGTAAGTTGGCCGTGGTTGCGGTGGAGGAAATCGGTCAGCGTGCCCTCGTCCATCCACGGTGTGATTAAAGAAGGGAGCGGGCCGAGTTGGTAGGTGATTCCAATCAGAGGTAAGATGTTGCGATGGTCTAACCTCGCCCATATTCCAGCATCCCTCTCGAAAGTCTATGTGGTTGCGTACGTCAGTGTCTTATGTGAATATGTTGTTAGCCCAATGACCTTGCGAAGCCTTGCAATATTGGATTCATCGTATGCATACTTGGCACATTTGACAACGACCTGGTTCCCTCGAGCTATTTAGTAAGGACGGTATTACGGGTATCCAAGTTGCGAACCACTTCAGGTTTTTTAGCTCGTCCAACTAAATGGCACTTGACGGCTATGCTGAATCCACCGTGATAAATCTCTGGTTGACCAGGGATATGCTCTAGGCGAACATTTGGAATCTCTATGGGGATACTGTAAAGAGGGCGATAAGTTCAATCCTGGGTCTCTTGGGTTGCATGAAGATCACCTTTGATGGACAGCTGCATATGCAAAGCCGATGAACGACTGTAGTCGTGACCAAAGGTTGAACATATTTGAGGTTTGTACTAAAGAGTGAATCACTGATCAAGTCATCAAAGGTCTGGCTCGGGGTAAGGTCGATGAAGGTAAAAGAACGGACCCACGAGGATGATACTTGCTGCACTGGGAACCTAAAATCCAGTGCGTCCCATCAGTCACGGTATGTAGCCTTACACGGAATACATCCTGTGTACTATGTATAACGTGAAAAGAAGGTTCTACTGACTTTTCCGTGGTTTCAGACATGTTATTGGCCACATTCTGTGGGGCTGAACTTTGTTTGAACAGCCTTCACAGCAAGTACCCTTGTGAGAGATGCGATAGCACACAGGAACAGCACTGCTTTTGTGTGAGCAGGGTTTGAGCGACACATTCTGTTCCGTCGTTGGACAACTGCAACCGTCAAACCCTCTCGATTGGTCTTGCTGGCAGTAGCGCTGCTTGACCATGACCACCTCAATGCAACACGAAGACCCGCATCACGACTGTGCAACAGAGGTGCATCGTCGCTTCAATATCGTCTCTTCCCATATTACTTCCTGTTCACCACTGAGGATGCTGATTAGGCATTTCTACAGTCGTACAATACCCCCATTTTCACATGCTTTTGGTTTGGCGACTCACTGTGCGGAATCACGGAGGAACGGGTTGAGCCCAACCGAGACCAATCTGCTGGAAAGCTAATGATCAAAGACGAGTGTCTATATGATCACTGCAGATGGGTGACGGATATGTCTACGGCCAGAAATCACCTTCAATTCCCCCACGGTCTTCTTCGCCCCAGAAAGCCTTCATCGTTCCAGTGGGATGTTCGAAGCCCACTGCAGGTTCGATTCTGCGTTGTAAGTCGGGTCCATCTTGAACGTAGAAAAACGGTGTTTATTTCGCAACGACTAGTTAAACAATTGGGCTACTACGCTTCAAGCTCAGTGTTGGTGGTTCTTCTACGCTAAATCATTCCTTTATCACTGAGTCCCTCTTACTACAGACCACGCCAAGGGTATCGTTCACGGCAGTATAACACCGGAAAGTCCTATGTCTTTGTACGAATTCGAACGTGAAGTTGACTCCGACCCGTTCACAGGATGCGTTTTTAGAACATGGGCACGGGCAGTGGTCGGCGCAGTGCAGTTGGGCGGACGAAACTCAGCATGATGTTTCTTGTGCACGCTGGACCGCCACCGAATTCTTCCAGTTGGATAATAGCCATATATGCCCGACAGAGATGAGTGATGTCTATTCGTTTGCGTGTCTTATGCTTCAGGTTCATTTTTCCCCCCGTTTTTTTTTCTCGTGGCGTGCACGGTACTGACCACATGTTCCAGATGTTATCTGGGGTGGTCCCGTACTGCAGCACCAAGAGACCTGAACAGGTCGTGTACCTAAAGTACTTGGGAAGGGAACCGATTGATAACCATACCCCCAAGATAGCGGATCGTTACGTTGCGTTTCTCCGTTTGTGCTGGTCTCCTGAGCCGGAGAAGAGGCCGAACATGGAGTCTGTGATCGCATTCATTCGCGAGGAGATCAAGAGGCTTGCGGATTAACCAGTGGATTGTCTTCAGAATGAGAAGGATGTACAGAATTGTTGCGACCTTTGGCGCAGCAAAAACATTGCACGGAGCAGGTAGTCTTCCTCTTACTTCTTGGGTCCCCGACATTGGCAGCGTTCATACGTAGCCCCATTTTCCATGATCCGGATTACTATGCAATATATATTTGTTCTGTCGTTGTAACTGGGAAATGCACCAATTAATTCCATCAATGGTAGTTGCCAACGAGACACTGGCAAGAGCCACAATAAAACCGTTCAAGTTCCCGCAATATCCAAACGCACCATGCCACACACCCCCGAGTCACTCGCCGGTTTCCGCTTGATTTGTTTAATCCATCTTGGTCCTAATGTACTTGATGAATCATTCGAGCTGCTCGAGTGTTTCCAGGATTGGATGGACCGGACATTGTTGCCATCTCTTACGTCTAGGGAGATCCCTTTCAAGAGGGCTGGAGCAACTCATGCTTATATACACAGCTCAAGAACTCCACACTGCCCTCACCAAGCTGTGCAGCAACGGAAATTTATTAAAGGTCTTATTCTGGGCAGACATGATCTGCACCAACCAGCATGACATCGCAAGGCAGAATAATCAGGTGAAACTAATGGGTGGGATCTTTCGGAGTGCAAAGATGGACATGATATCGCTTGGCGACGATGATAGAGGTTATGAGGGGGAGACATTGCGTTTCATTTGCGATACGGTGGACTATCACGCAGGAGCGGGGGACATGTCGCGCAGGGGGGGGGAAGGCTTGGGGATTATCCGCCTCGTCACGTCGAATGCAACCCTTTCGAAGGACTTTTGCCACTCTTCACCTTTTCGTGGACGCGGGTCACGGGTTGGCCAAGAAGGCTGTCACATGTAGCCATGTACGGAAACAAGGTTGTCCATTTTCCCTACATCAGTATGGCGGCTTTCATCCTCCCGTGGTTCTTCCGGGAGCATCTTGCGCCGCTCGAAGTAAAGCAGATCATCGATAGGGCCCGCACCTTGTTCTATATGTTCTCGGAAATGGTCTTATCGGCGACTCCGACGCGCCAGTTTTTCAAGCCAGAGACCCGCGAGACAAAATCTATGCGTTCCTCGGACATCCAGACACGCGTTGTCCCTCTGGTGGACCCATCGTCGAACCAGGTCACACAATCTCTCTCATGGAGGTCTGTCGCGAAGTCGCAGGGACACTCGTTCAGCGCAACCAAAGCATTGAATCCTGAGTGCCGTTCAGGCACAATCCGAACGCGTCCACGATCGATCCCGATTTCCCGTCGTGGGTGCCAAGGTTCGATCAGTTCTACGGCACTCGCGTACTAGGCCGCTTCACGAACGATCATTTCGCGAGCAGGAACAGGGACCATGCGAGCCAGTTCGGCTTCGCAGACGGCGCAAACCCGAGGAAAGACTTCGTCAGCGCGATGTGGAGAGCGTCCAAGTTTCAAAGCGCGCCCACGTCCTGTCCGAGCGGTGACTCACGGAGGAAGGCGCTCATCTGCACGCTCACTGCGAGGAGCGGTCTCTTCGGTTTGAACCTGAGCCTCGAGGCCGGCTTCTTCGCCTACCGGTTGCGGCTGTTTGAAGCCAAATTCGACCCGGAGGACCGTACGGCTCTCGACGAACCTCCACAAGCTCCGCCGTGATGCAGAGGAAGGGTCGTGGATGCGCTTCCAGGACACGGTGTCGGATGCGTGCGACGGGCGCACATTTCTGTTCACCACGAAGGGGTATATAGGCATCGGACCAGGGGTGACGAGGATCGACGACCAGATCGTTGTATTGTTTAGAGTGGACGTACCGATTGTGGTGCGTCTGAGGGAGGATGGGCGGTATACGCTCGTGGGGGAGTGTTACGTGCGCGGAAGCATGGCCGGGCAGGTGATGAGAACGTGTTTGCGTTGAACGGCACCGACCCGGACTCGGACGACCTCCTTAGAACTTGAGCCTCATCACAAGTGGCGTGTGCTGAACTTCGCGGCGGCGGCGCTCGTGACCAACTTCAGAAATTGTACTACAAGTTGATCTCAACAGTGGAGGGGGTTGGCGACCCGAGTTCATGACTAGTACGCTAGCTCCCGTCAAAAGGTCCAGTATACATACATGCATTCAGCCTAGTGTCCATCGGTAATCAAGCGAGTCGACGGCCATCTTGACAGTTGACCAAGTTTTCACCCCGGGAATGGCAGCCTTCAAGTGGTGATCTTCCAATCTTATCTGCTCGGCTTTCCTTTCATGAGAATCACACACGACGGATGGGTTTAAGTGGGCCATTTCCATTTTTCAAGTTTAATCAGGGATAACAATAAAACTTGGGGAATAGACCAGTTACAAAATCGAATTTTAAATTCTACATCCACGCCACCATTTAGACGAAGACAACATGTGTTGTCCAGAACTACACTTCGGCGCGGACAAAATGTGCGTCTGAACTTGAAGTCTCCACCACCATCTGGTTGTCAGATGAAACTTGGTATACAACTGGGGCGTAAATGACTTTTTTAATTTTCAATTTTGTCTACACTTTTAGTACAATAGCGTTCCATACGGTTTTCTGGTTTCTTGCGCTGCGTTTTCAGACCCATTCTTTGCGTTAGTGTACATCATAGCCTGTCTCATTTCTGTTGCGGATGCTCTGTGGCTATGTGCAATGGCATCTCGGGTCGCGGCGAGCGATCCGGCTTTGGCTGGCTTCTCGTCCTGGTGTCAACTTTACGACTCGTAACTGATTAGTACACCGTTTAGCTTTGTCTTAAATTCTGCTAAACGCATTGTGACAGATAATATTTAGGTCGCATAAAAAGCGTAATGAAGATATACTCAATGATGAGATCGCCTCGTCAAAGTGCACATGAAGGGCTATTCGTCAACTCTCGAGAAAGCAGCGAGCGAACATAAGATGAAAAATCACGGGATCCCGCCATTCTTCATCCGCGTCTTTTGACACGCGGCTTTGGGAATGCCAGCGGCAGGCCAAGAACGGCCCTTTTAGTTTCACCGGCACTATCAGGAAGACCGAGTCGCTTGAGATCCTGTATGGTCAATTTGCTGATCTTGCAACCTAGCGACTTGAACAGCGCATTGATCCTGAGGGTGGGACGTCGTTCGAAAGGATCTACCAGAACGGAACGGCAACGCACGTGGCAACCTTTTGACTTAGATCATTCGCAATGAGGGTCGTGTCAGTCGCATAGTCGTCGACGCGAAGACACAATGCAAACATGTTTGTAAGCAACAACGTCTCGGTTTGCGACGTTGACTGCGGTCTGAGCGATTGTTAGTAAATTTGGGTTCCTTGCTCTCAGAAGAAAGGTCGTCTCACTCTGTGGACCCCCTCGCAGTCTCCGTGAATCTCGATATCAGACCATCAAGAATAATAGGAGGGACACCAGAGAGTTTATCTTGGAGTATTGATTTGTCGAATTTACGGGTTGTCAGATTTCGGAAAGACATCATGATAGAGATGTACATCAAAATCCTGCTAATCGCCACGGGGAACACATTAATCACCCATGTTTGGGAGGCAAGGAGGCAAGAAAAACTCACATATGCGTTTTGCTCGGGGAGGGAGAGGAGCACACGTGATCGAGGTGTTGATTGATCCAGTTGGAACGGCGACATGCAAGGAGGGCTTTTCGATCGTTGCTCGAGTCAGCTTGGAGCATCGCTGAGAGGGACAAAGTCTTCCACTCCGTTTCCGGGATGATGTTGTGCAAAGGGTAAATTTCGGAGGGAATCTCAGCATCCGGGTTGTATTGGGGGATTAGCCTTGCGCTGTCGATGGTAGCTTGCACTTCCTCTGTCAAAAGTTTCTCGATGCTGGATCCCTGCAGCGGAATGGGATCAGGGCGTACCTCTGGAAGGCAAGGATTGCGTGTTACGCTGAATGCTCTCCTGGAGATGATCTGCGACTGCCGCCATGGCGGACACATCCACCTTGTTCCGTTCTTGCGCCTTGATGGCTTGCTTGGCCTTTTTCGTGCCAAAGGACTCGCCAAGGGCAGCGCGTGCTTCGAGACGCTGGAAGGTGGAAACGGCCGCGGGCTTGAGAGATTTGAGGGCCTTCACCTGGTGTGTCAGAACATGGAGGGGTGCCTCGCGTATCGTTGCCGTCTTGGTGCGCTTGTTGTACACCGCGACGAAGTACCTAGAGGATGGCTGAGTAAGACTAGAACAGTGAGGATGAGCTGGGGACGCACCGAGAGCCAACGGAGGCATGTCGTGTTTCGGAGGAGGAGAAAAAGTCGACGGTGTCGGTCTCTCCTGCGATCAGCGTCGGGAGCGCTGCAAATTGGGCGTCGGCGTCGATGGAAGCCTTTCCGGTCTGGTAGCAGTTGAAGGGGGTCGACTCTGAGGGTCTGATGGCAGGAAAACTAGCTGTGGTAGCTTTTCAACCGCACACGACCACGAAAGGGGGCGTTGCAAATTTACTCACCCAGGACAGGGCCCAGCTGCGAACTTGGCTGGTCAGACAGCGTGAACGAGACCTTGGCCTCGTTGTCGTCGCGCTTGCGCTTTTTCGAGGTCGACATCGCGGCGTGGTGGACGTTGGCGCCAGAGCTCCGAGCCACCTCACACAAGATCGAGGTCCGTGTCTTTATCGCTCCATTTGCATGTCCCTAAGGTGCTGACCACGTCGTCAGCGTGCTCGCCGTCGTGCTAGTTGTCATATCGTTACTCGTTTCATCGTCGTCTCTTGCCGACTACGTTCGACCTTGCCACCATGTCCGAACCCCCTTCTCGACGCCAGAGCCCATCTATTCACCCAGTACTGATCCAAGATATCAAGCATGAAGATCCGGCGGAGCGTACGCCGACACTGGAAGATCTCGACGACGCCAAACCCCCACCCGAGACGCCCTCCGTCAAAACAGAGCCTTCCCCTCCCCCTCCACTCAAGCGAGGAAAGTCGGAATCCAGCACCCCAGCGCCGGCAAATGGAAAGCCCAAGCGCACGGGTCCCCAGCTGATAGGCGACCTCCCGCGCGCCGAACTGCAGGCCAGGGCGACCTTCGTCGAACTGCCCGAAAATCACTACCAGTACAATACCCTCGGGCGTTCGCGGGAGGCGCTGGAGAGCATGACATGCGATTGCGTCTACGAGCATGGTCAGTCGTCCCTCTCCCTTGGTAGCACTCTCGAATACGTAGTAACGGATTGCTTTCTGGTGGTGGACATGCGGGTCGGCGCCTTTTCGGACACGTAGGCGTGGACGACCCCTCGGATGCGTGCGGGCAGGGCTCAGATTGTATCAATCGGCTCACGCAGGTGGAGTGTCTACTCGACGACTGTCGGTGTCGGGCTTATTGCCAGAACCAACGGTGGGTACTCCTCGTTCCCCATCGTGGTTGGGCCCACGCTCATCATTACGTCGACTCTTTCAAAACTAGGTTTCAGCGCAAGGAATACGCCGACATCGAGATCGTACTGACGGAAAAGAAGGGTTATGGGCTGCGTGCTGCCACTGATATTCCAAAGTACGTCCGTGCCCCACCCATTGTCCTGCAGCCATTCACGACCCGACCTGGCAGAGATTCGTTTATCTATGAATATATCGGTGATGTGGTCTCTCACCCGTCGTTTATGAAACGCATGCGCGAGTATGCCGAGGAAGGCATAAAGCATTTTTACTTTATGATGCTACAAAAAGACGAGGTGGGCGCTCCCCTTCCATTTTGTGGATCCCACTCACCCTGTACGCACTTGTCCGTGGCTTAGTACATCGATGCGACAAAAAGGGGCGGTATTGGCCGTTTCGCAAACCACAGCTGCAGCCCGAACTGCTACGTTGCCAAGTGGCAAGTTGGGGAGCGGGTCCGCATGGGCATCTTTGCAAGTCGGCTAATCGTGAAAGATGAGGAATTGACGTTCAACTATAATGTAGATCGCTACGGGTGCGTTTCCTGCTTCGATATATGGTGAAATAACTCCGAGTGACTCCTAAACACCAGACACGACCCACAACCATGTTATTGTGGGGAACCGAATTGCGTGGGCATCCTAGGCGGCAAGACTCAAACGGACATCGGTGGCATGGATGATCTGTATATTGAGGGTATGTGTCTTTCTTGGAAATTTCCTGAAATCTAATCCATATTTTGGTCCCGTAGCTCTGGGGATCAGTGATGATGTAGAGAAGCTGGGACTCAAAGGCAACAAGAGGAGGAAGAGCAAGAAGCTTGACGAGGATTACATGGTACGTTTTTATCCCTTACCCCACATTTCTGATCCGATCACTTACGTATCTTCTAGCCTGAACTCAAGCCTCTCGTCGAGAAGGATATCCCCAAGGTCGTACAGGCGATCCGGCAGACGCAGAGCAAAAAAGTTCTCACTAAGCTCCTCACTCGAATAAAGGTACAACTGCACTACAGACGCTCGGCGTCAGGCAACCTAACTCACACGATGGTTAGATCACAGAGAATGAAGCAGCTCTGCGACAGATCATGCGTCTGCGTGGATTTAGTCTGATGACGAACATACTTCAAGATCATGCGAAGGACGTAGAGGTCACGATTCTCGTACGTTCTCCATCTTTTCTGGATGATTTCAATTCAATGCTCATCCCTCCAAGGCTCTCGAAGCGATGGTGAAGTGGCCTCTTATTCAACGCAACAAGGTCGACGATTCCAAGATCAGAGTGCCGGTGCAAGTCTGTGCAGAATCGGAGAACGAGCACATGAAATCGTTGGCCCTCAAGGTTGGTCTGTGCTGGTTGCGAGCAGCTCATGCACGCTGACATGCGCATTTCAGCTTCTCGAGTACTGGGATTCCCTCGAAGTAGCCTACCGCATACCCAAGCGTCTCAAGGCAGTAAGCCATGTTTTCTCGATAATGTTTGGTCATTGACCCCATTGCTTCTTAGAACGGCGAGGAAGAAACCGAGGAGCAGGTGTCCGTCGTGGTCACCCATTCACACGAGGACAATCGACCGTTGAAAAAGACGCGGCGAGAGGGCGACGATCTCGAATTCAAGCCGGCTCAACCACCTCTATCAGAGATAGCGACGATTGGACCTGCTTGGCAGACATACCATCTCACTGCACAGCAGGCTGTGCTACAGAGATCCAGGGTGGATTACGCCCAGATCCAGACGAAGCAGCGAAATATCGCGGACATCATCGCCGCTGCGAGTGCGGCTGCCGCTGGGGTCGAGGCCATCGGACTGGCTAATGCTACTGCAGCCGCTACCACTACAACCGTCGAGCCTCCAGTGGAGGTGGTAAAGAAGAAGCCAAAGTCATCCAAGAGGCAGCCGACAGGGGAGGAACGGGAAGCAAACAAGGAGAAGCGGCTGCTCAAGCTCGTGGGCGCGGTGGTGGTCAAGTGCATGAGCAAGTATGCGAGCAAGATGGACAACGATGTGTTCAAAAAGTATGCAAAGGAGGTGCGTTTTCGTTTCCCGTGC
This sequence comes from Pulveroboletus cf. aberrans, assembly GCA_038094155.1. Classification (NCBI taxonomy): domain Eukaryota; kingdom Fungi; phylum Basidiomycota; class Agaricomycetes; order Boletales; family Boletaceae; genus Pulveroboletus; species Pulveroboletus cf. aberrans. Next base: position 26,357 of record JBBPTO010000490.1, read on the forward strand.
TCCTTTCTGTTGCCCTGCGACTCACAGTCCTGCAGCTAACGCACGTCATTGTCGACAAGGAGAAAAAGTCGACCTCGTACAAGGAGGGTCGGTTGGACTCGTTATCGGATGAGAAGGCGACCAAGATCAAAAAGTTTGCCAAGGAATACATCTCCAAGGTGCTTCGCAAGCTCGAAAAATCGAAAGCAAAACAAGGCGTGTCGAAACCGTCTTCCTCGTCATCACATCATCACAAAGACCGGGATCGAGACAAGGGTGTACGGTCGCATGGACACGAACCTTCGGGGTCGTTGCCCTCGCCTGTAGCGCATCGAGAAGGCAAAGACGGAAACGGGGCCGGAGACGCAGAGGGCGACGGCGAAGACGTGGAAATGGTCATGTCCGTCGAACAAGCCATGGACCTCGGGTCTGACAGCGAGGAAGGCGATCACCACCCCGACGACGGTGACGCGGGGATGGACATGCAACACTCGTCGGATGAAGCGGAGCGAGACGATCCGTCGCCGATGGAGGGTGTGTCATCACACGTCCATCCGTCCACGTCATCCGTAAGCGTGACGCCGATCACGCCGCCGTCATCATCTCAGCAACTGCATCAGCGACAGACGCTTGATCCGAGATTGAAGATGCATCAGAACGAGGAGTCGGGATGGGATCCAGAGGAGGGGATCAGGGTGGCCAACGGACTGAGCGAGGTGCATGCTTAGCCACCTGGTGACCCACTTGGACACTCTTTCTTGGGGGAGGAAGGCGGACAATTCTACGTATTTATTATGAAGTTATGGCTACACCGCTACCAGTTTTGCCACCTATGCGCTGTAGACGTTCACGTGGCGAGGTTCGTTAAGACGCACATTTTCTTTAAACAGCATCATGCGCAGCATTCTCCCGAAAGGATCAAGCCCAGATGGACCCTGAAGGTATCGACTTCATTCCACCGTGACCGTCATTAGGGTACCGTTGAAAAGTCATCCTTTTCCAACACGTGAGTTAACATGTTGAAAAATCGGCGCGATTTTGGCCTGTTGAAAAGTGTGAATAAATTAGTAAGGTGTGAAAGCATCCAACATCACGTGAACGTGACAAGCTGTGACAATGGGATTGCATGAGGGTGGTGCCATGATTGATGGTGGTATGAATGATTAGTGGTTCTGCATAGTGGCTGGTGAAGTATATAGCTTCAACATATTTTCACCCAGCCTGTTGGCCATGAGCATACAGGGTATTACATAATATTATAAGGTTCAGGCCTCCTTCTGTGCAAACATTTGGTCCTCAATTCCTAGAAGTGTACACATGCTGTATGTCTTATTCCTCTATAAGCTTTTGTGGTGTCTTGAGAAGTCAGATGTCCTTTGATATCACATGGTGGATAAAGAGATGAGAGATGCAAAGATCCCTTTATCTTGTCCTCTGAGATAGCAGATGATCCTACCAGTCAAGGAATTGATAGAGAGAGGAAAGGTTATGGACCTTGGTGGAGGAAATCACCAAGGGAAAATGGAGTATTGCAAGATAGAGGGTCTCTGAGAGTAGACAGAGAAGATGGGGTCTCAACTTGACTATCTGAGTTGAGCAGGATTCTAACTGGATAGTAATCATGAGGGAGCTCTCCCTAAATACTTTACAGGACTGTTTGTCTCTGTATAGATCTATCATATATAGATAGGTATGAGTCATACATAGAATATGACTGAAGAACTGAAATGATTGGTGGGATATAGATACTAGCCAATGGCATAAGTATCTCATCACTATGGTGAATGGTGAAACAATATGAGAGCATAAATGACTGATGATCATGTGATCATGATCTAGAACCTTGGTTATGTAATGAAGAGCAGAATGTGAATACCAAGTTTCAACAGTGGAATCTCGCACATGGGGGTTAGCCGGTCTTCGCGCTCCCCATAATATGTCAATGCAACCAACGCACATTGCAACACGACCCAGAAATACTAACCCCCATTGCAGTGGGAACTTGAACTGGGCGGCCTGCTATTGTTACGATACATAATCCCGACGACCTGGTACGGTCGGGAGATCAGAAACGTTACGATGTGACCATATGCTCCAGTCCTGCGGTGGTAGACTGTATGCGAGATGCTTGGAAACCGATTCGGCGTCCCTGACTGGAATTCGATACGCAAGCAGTACCATGGTATGATGGATGATTTGATATCGCGATTGGTTTTGCTCAACTGGTTGTCGTGATAATCGCATGTTGAGTACTGGGTGCCAGAGCTAACTGTTATGACACTGGCACATGCCACTTGAAGCTTGAAGCAGATCAGCTCCCGTTTGTCGCAACGTGCCGCTGGCAGAACCTTTTCACGGATACAAACGACAAGCAAGCGTTTGCAAGTTCACCTCAGTTGAGATCAGTAGCATGGAAGCCTGCGTGTGACGATAAAGTTAGAGATGAAATCGACACACAAGAGCCTCAGCAAGGCTGAAGTACATCTGTGATACGGAATCGACCATACTGAGGTGAGAGAATAACCTCGGTCGAGTCGACACCCAATTGAAACTGAAGTGACGAGTCTGGAACATGTTTCTAGGCGTGAAAATATGTATCCGACTCGGAGTCTTTGCATGTTGTACCGAAAACCCTTAGTTTAGGCCCGTCGATC